>RJWM01025296.1:0-29383 GCA_004363535.1 Dasyprocta punctata | reverse complement strand
TAGTGCAAGTCGAAGAGGAACTGCAAAAGTCATTGAGTTCATGGCAAGCACAAGTGGTGAGCTCAATCCCAGTACCAAAAAAAAAAAAAAAAAAAAAAAAAGTCATTCAGAAAGTGCTCATTTGGTGGAACCCAGAGGTGATTATTTCCACCACAAGAATTAGGAGGCATTCCTTGGCATGACCCTCAAAGGATAACAAATCAACACTACAACCTCATGCATCAGATCACTAGCTTGCAAGCAGTGGACCTGGCTTTGAACATTGGCTCCATTCTATACTAGCCATGTGACATTTGAAAAGGGACTTAACATCTCCAAAGACAAATTTCCTCACTGAAACACAGCACTAACAACACCTGTCTCAGAAAACCGCGTGGGAACTAGATGGTGCAAACTAAGCTCTAAGCAAATTTCAATCATCAATAGTATGTTTATTTACTGATCCTCATGACAGTCTTGTGAAAGAGGAAAGATCACTTGGTTGCACATTTAACAGATCAAAAAATAAGAGACCAAGGATGCAGTAACTCCTCCAAGACTGCCCAGCTGGTGGTAGAGATGAAAAATTTAGTTTTTGGCTTCTCTAGTTCAGTGTCCTTTAGTGATATGCCAAACATGATTGGTGAATGGCAATGAAGGATCTGATCTAGAGAACAGTGATTACTGGAAAAGGGCTAGAAGGTTAGCTTGATGGCCAGATGGACAGTCACCTGCCTTCCACGTGGATAATCAGCTTCTATGGCTCGTGCTAGGAATCAGTCACTGCCTTGACCAAAAAAAAAAAAAAAAAAAAAAAAAAAAAAAAAAAAAAAAAAACACAAATATATTATCTGAAAAGGACCTGTTGGCAAACACAAATGCAAGAATTAGCTTGTCAAGTGACACAAACAGAGCAGAAGGATCAAGAGCAAGAAAGTAAAGGCACTTAAGAGTGGATGGGTTATTCCCAAAGTGAAGCTACTGAGCACTATTTCTGCCCTATTACACAAGAGACGAGGGGGAGAGAGAGCAAGAAACAAAAGAGGAGGGGAGGCTAACGAGGACACTGTGCTAAGCATAGAGCTTCAGCTCTATTATCTCATTTCACCATTGCTACAACTTTGTGATATGGGCTCTGTCAACTCCCCACAATAAACAGGCCTGGACTCTTAAAGAAACTTGCCTGATTATCATATAAGACCCCCAAAAAATTATTCTAGGTTATCAGTGATTTTTTCCACCATGTCACATTTTTAATTTAAAATATTTTGCACAGTATAAAGGATAAATTTCAAAAAAAAAGTTGCAGAGAATTTCCATGTTCCCCACAATTAATTTCCTTATTGAAAACATCTTGTCACAATTAATGAACCAATGTACATACATTATTAACTACAATTCATGTTACTCAGGTTTTCCTAGTTTTCAACTGTTTCTCTTTTAGGTTCCATCCAGGATATCATATGATATTTAGCTATTGTCTCCTTAACCTCCTCTTGGTTGTGACAATTTATTAGATTTTTTTATGACTTTGACAGTTTTGAAGAGAATTGTACAGGTATTCTGTAGAATGTCTCTCAAGTGGGGTGTGTGATATTTTTCTCGTGGTTAGACAGGGATTATAGGTTTAGCAGAGGACAATCGAAAAAGTAGATTTCCACTCACATCACACCAGTGATAAATAACTAATCACTGTTGACTTTAACCTTCATCACCCGGTTGAAGTAGTGTTTTTTCAAGTTTTTCCACTGTAAAGTTATGCTTTGAACCTCTCCCTCTCCTACTGTTTTCTCTGGAAAGAAGTCACTGTGTGCACCCCCATACTTAAAGCGTAAGGAGTTATGCTTCTCATCTTGAAGAAAAAGTAGGAACATGAATTTTGGGGAATTTTTCTTCATAGATTTGTCTGTCCTCTATTCAATAATTCGTTTGTATCACAAGGGAATCATAGATATTTTATAATTTGAGTTATAACCCAATACTACTTTATTAATTTGGTTACTCAATGCTTTTCAGCTTAAGTCATTGAAAACTTTTTCAGCTGGTTCCCATGAACTTTGGACTGTGTACATTTTTTGAATATTCTCATTTTCTAGCACCACATAAGAAGGTTCAGTTATATTTCATGTATTTCTGGCCCTAGTCCTACAGTCAGCATTTTCCCAAGTAACCTGCTTGCTTTCATTTGAAAATGGTATTAGAAACCAAGTTTTAGGTCTAGATGTGTTCTTTGCCACTAGAGCGTTAATTCTTAGGTCCTCAGATGACAGAAAGGAAATAAATGTGTGAACACTAAGTGGGGAATACACACCATCTAAAACATTTCTGTATGTAACCATCTGTATGTACAGCAAGTTTAACACACATTCATACTAGTGGTTGCACTCCAACCCATGACCACATGAATGGTTCTGTCCTCCCCTTACTTGTCCATAACACCCACTCTAACAGAAAAACCTTATGCCAGTCACTCACCTTTCCTCCTCTCTCTCTCCTTTCTTCCTGATTAGCTGTTTCAAGGTAGGACCCTGTGCTCAAGAAATTCCTTAAAAACCTTCAAATCTCTCACGTTTTAATATTTAATGATCTCTTGCTTACCTTGGGTTCCTGCTACGTTCCAAACTCAGTAGTAAACATCTTCATAGAAATTCCTCCAGGGTTTCACACATCTGAAATGTGGAAAAACAATTAGTGAGTAATTGACTTAAAGGGCAACAAACTCAACTTCATATGAGAAAGAGATATTCAGTCAAAGCTATATAAGATGCCAATTGCTTCTGTCTTTGTTATCACTTTAAATTTAACTCTCAGCCCTCAACTTCTGATAGAGACAAGTATTCTAACTGGGTATAAATAAACTCAGTCAAATGCAGTGATTTTTTCCCTCAATGTCTTAGATTTTTCAAATTCCTTAAGCCTCCTTCCCAGTCTCTTCAGGCAGCCCCTAAATTCAAGAGTAGTTTTCATTACTTCCTGACCTTATCAAGTGGGTTTAGCTTCTGCTAAGTCTAACCTGAGTCACCTGTTCCCACTTACTGTCAATAAAAAGGTCTCATTAGTTTTTTTTCTATATTCTGAAAGCCTTTTGGATAATACTGGATAGACCTCAGCAAAAGACTTAAGTGTTCTTTTGTCAAAGGCAGAAGAAATACTTGAAAACTATTAATGTAAATTTGTATGTACATGATGTATACTTCTCCAGTCAGCCAAGAACTCACCTTTCCTGACAAGAGTGAAATGCTAACAACAGAGATAAATTTGGATTGTTAAGGAATAAATTAATAATAATGGTCACCTGCTGACATGATAAACCAAGGCAATTGGTTTGAAAGTCTAAATTTGTTTTGTTCCCATGTAGCATAGCTATTTTGTTTGGATTTTTTTTTTCCTTTGGTATAGATGAGAGCCATAAAATTGGAGGCAAGAAAAAAGTGTATAAGACAGTGGGGAAAAAAGCCCATCAGTTATAACTGAAGGTGACTGAAAACAGAAGAGAGGAAACAAGTAGAGATGCAGACAGTCAAAGTGTATTCCAATTTTCCCTTCCAGTGTTAGAACCCTGAGAGGTTGAAGAAGGGCACAGCGGACTGGTCCCACTACCTATCTGGAACTCTGAGAGGAGGTTACCTTGTGAGCTAGACAACACTATGTGTTCATTAGCTCTTGAGGAGTGGCCACATCAAAGTAAAGCTCAGTCATACCACATGGTCAGAAATAGGCAGATCTCGGCTCTCCCAAGCTGCCCTTTCTTTCTACAGGACCCACTGCGTCCGGATATTCTCGCTGAGCCCTAGAAAGGGGAAACAAAGATCGCTGTATCTGAGGGCTAGCATTCCAACCACAAGATCTATGTGGTGAGGGGTGACTCAGCAGAGGACAGGCCCTACCCCAACGCCCCATCTCACCCTCGACCTGAACTCAACAGGTATCAGATGTTTGGCAGCCAGGAAGCGCTATAGCCTCTGCCAAGTTGGAGAAAGTAGACTGCAAGTAATAACAGTTTTGACTTTAGACGCAAATGCCAGCAGGGTGAGCATCCCTCAAGGGACAAAGGATGTTGTTGTCATGGAAACAAAACACAATGTCATGGAAACCAGAAGGGTCTGAAGATACATACAAATCCAAAGAACACTTTTTTTTCCCACTGATGAGAAGATACAGTGCATCACAATACTGCCCCATTCAGCTAGACACTGACTTGGAGAGGAGCATTACCGTAGTCAGAAACTGGAGGAACAAAATTCTCTTTTACAGAGACTAAACCTTACTTAAAGGGAATGCTTGAACATACCGTAAGGGACTAACTCTTTGAGATTGTATAGAATTAAATTATATTTTATGTGGCAACTCTGACCCAAAAACTGCAGTTTAGTTCTAGAAAAGTGTCATCAAGACTTCTGGACAGTGCAGAGTTGAAGGATAAACTGCAGCCAGAGTGTGGGGTGGGGATGGGGAAAGGATGCTACCTGGCAGGAACAGAAAAGGGACATGCCATCAAGGACAGAGAACTGCTGTTACTACAATAAACAGAAGGTATATGGAACAGGCAAACAGAAGTGTGGACAGTTTTTCTTTTAGTAAACAGGGAGATTGGCCCAGAGAAATAATCATTCATTTATCAAACAAGTATTTTTAATGTCCTCTTTTATCTGACACATAAAAATTGCACAGATTAATGGGGTACCATGTAATATGTCGATACTTACATATATTGCATACTATGTAAATCAGGTAAAACACACTTAACTCCTCATTTATCATTTCTTTCTGGTGAAAATTTTCAAATAATTTCTTCTACCCCTTTGAAATGCATATGACAACATCGCTGTCAATAGTCACATAACTATGCAATGCCACAACAAAACTGTTAACTCCTGTATAACTGTAAGAGGATCCATTGATCAAACTTCCCCCCAAGTCCCCTCTCCAGCTCTGCATTCCACTGCCGGCTTCAATGAGATCAACATTTGTAGATTTCGCAAGCGTGAGATCATGCAGGAGTTGTCTTTTTACATCTAGCTTATCTCACTTAACATAATCATCTCCGGTTCTGTCCATGTTATCACAAATGTCAGGATTTTATTCATTTTTAGAGCCTCATAACATTTCATCATGTATATCTACCACATTTTCTTTTTCCATCAGTTGATAGACACAAGTTATTCATTTTTTGGCTATTGTGAATAATGCTTGCAATGAACAAGGGCATGCATATGTCTCTTTAACATACTAATTTCACTTCCTCTGGTTACAAATGCAGTAGTGAACTTGCTGGAACATATGGTAGTTCTGGGTGTTTTAATTTAATCATTTGTTTGTTTGTTTGGTTGTTTATCCTCTATACTGTTTTCCATAATGGCTGGGCTAATTTATATTTCCACCAACACTCCACAAGGTTTCCCTTTGCTTAACATCCCCACCAGTACTCATTATCTTTAATTTTTTGCTTATAGCCACTCTTACTGGGTTTTTGTGGTTTTTGATTTGCCTTTTCTTGATGATTATTGATGTTGAGCATTTTTCATCTACCGTTGTCTATTGTATGTCTTCTTTAGAGACGTTGTCACCTGCTTTTTAATTGGGTTATTTGTTGCTTTACTATTGAGTTTTTGGAGTTTTTATATATTCTGAATATCAATCTCTTGTTGGATATACAATTTTCAAATATGTTATCCCATTCCCTAGGTTGTCCCTGCACTGTTTTGATTATTTCCTTTGCTGTGCAGAAGGTATTTAATTTTACATAATCCCATTCATCTATTTTTGTTTTGTTCCCTATGCTCTTGGGATCTTGTCCAAAATTCCTTGCCCATTTCAAGGTCATGAAATACTTCTCCTATGTCTTCTCCTAGTGGATAGTTTCAGATCTTATATTTAAGTCTTTAATCCATTTTGAATTGATTTTTGAAACTAATAAGAGATAAGGGTTTCTTTTCCAATCTTCTGCATGTAGCTAGCCAATTTTCCTAGCACTATTTATTGAATTTTCTTAGCATCTCTGTTGAAAATAAGTTGACTGTAGATGCATAGGTTGACTTTTAGGATTTCTATTCTGTTCCACTGGTCTATGTCTCTATGAAATAACATACTGTTTTAAATACTGCAATTTTGTAATACGTTTTGTGGTCAGGTGGTACAATGCTCCCTGCTTTATTCTTTTTTCCTTAAGACAGCTTTGGATATTTGGACTGTATATAAATGTTAGGATTATTCTCTCTTGTTCTGGAAGGAATGTCACTTGTGTTTTCTATCGAGATTGCAATGAATCTGTGAGTAGCCTTGTATGGAATGCCTACTTAAACAGTATTGATTCTTCCAACCAATGCACATGAGATGTCTTTCCAGTTTTTTGTTCCTTCTTCAATTTCTTACATTGATGCTTCATAGTTTACAATATACAGATCTTTCATTTGTTTGGTTAAATTTATTCCTGAGTATTTTTTTTTCATTTTATTTTATTGTAGCTATTATAAATCAGATTGCTTTCTTGATTTCTATTCCAGATAATTTATCATTTACATATAGCAACATTATTGATTTTTGTATGTTAATTTTTATATCTTGAAGTTATCCTGAACTGGTTTGTTAGTTCTTTGTTCTTTAGGTGGTATTTTCAGGGAATTTTCTACACTTAGGCTCATGAATCTGAAAACAGTGACAGTTTTACTCCTTTTCCAATTTAGATATTCTTTATTTCTTTCCCCCACCTATTTGCTCTGTCTAGGACTTCTAGCACTATGTTGAAAAAAATTAGTGGAAGTGGATATACTTACCTTGTTCTAGACCTTAGAATGTTTTCAACTGTCACTACTTCCATATAATCTTAGCTATCGACTTACCATAAAAAGTCTTTATTGTGTTGAGGTATGTTCCTTCTATACATAATTTGTTCAATGTTTTTGTCATGAAGATATGTTGCTTTTTATCAAATGTTTTTTCTTCATCCATTGAGATATCCATATGGCTTTTGTCCTTTATTTTGTTGATGTGGGGTTTTACACTTATTGATTCATGTACCTTAAATAATCCCTTGCATCCCTGGGATTAATCTCACTAGATTATGTATAATCTTTTGATGTGCTGTTGGATTCAATTCGCTAGTATTTTACTGAGGATTTTTGCATCTATGTTTATTAATGATATTGGCCTGTAGTTTCCTTTTGTTGTGTTAATGGTGGTGGCAACTTTACTTAGTTTTGGTATCAGGGTAATGCTGCCCTTATAGAATATATTTGAAAGAATTTTTTCCTCTTATATCTTCCAGAATAACTTAAAGATGATTGGTAATAGTTCTTTAAATATTTGGTAGAATTCAACAGTGAAGCCATCTGGTCCTAGGCTTCTGTTTGATAGGAGGCTTTTTATTACTGATTCAGTCTCATTATTGTTATCAGTTTGTTGAGGTTTTCTATTTCTTTATGATTCAGGTTTGATAAGATGCCTATGTCTAGGAATTTGTTCATTTCTTTTAGGTTATCAAATCTGTTGACATACAGTTGTTCATAATAATCTCTAATGACATTTTGTGTTCCTGTGGAGATAATTGCACTCCATTGCACCTCACATTTTAAATTTCTGGTAGCCCATTTTACATTTTTTGTACTGCTTATCTCTTAACATGTCAATGTGATTACTATTACTTTTAATTGATTGTTTAGTCTTCATACTAACAATATAATTAGCTTATGATCATGCTTGTAATATTATTCATAATTAGATTATATAGTTACTCTAGTGAATTTTATATTTTCCATGCTTAATTCTTACTCATCAACATCTCTTTCACTTTGAAGAACTTCATTTAGTATTTCTCATAAGGCAGATTTAGTTGAGATGTAGTATTTCAACTTTTGTATTTCTAGGAATATTTATTTCTATTTCTAAAAGACAACTTTCCTGGGCATAGTATTCTTGTTTGACAATTTGCTTCTGTGTGTGTTTATTTGTTTGTTCCTTCAGCACTATGAAAATCTCATGCCATGATCTCCTTGGCTATACAGTTTCTGCTGAAAGGTCTGATGTCAGCACACCTATATATACTAGTATTTGTTTCTTTTCCCTTGTAACCTTAAGAATCCTTATCTTTTACCTTTGAGAGGTTTGTTATAAAGTGACTTGGGATAGAGTTGATTGAATGAAACCTGGCTGGTGACTTTTGACCTTCCTGTACTTGGTTACTTATATCCAGGTACTCGTATACTTCCATAGAATTGAGACGTTTTCTCTATTATTTGAATAAGCTTTCTACTTGTTTGGCTTTCTCAGTCATTCTTGAACCCCATTTGCTCTTTGAAAATTCTCCTGAAAGCTTCCATAGAGAAAGAGCAGCCTCCATAGGTAATAGGAAAAGAATGAAGAAGCCAAACCACACCTTCCTGTGAGCCAGCCAGTGTGCGGGCTGGGAGACAAGAAAAGCCCCCCGCCACCACCACCACCTGGTAAGCAATGGGCTGATTCGGAAGAAGTCAGGCTGAGATGATAGCAACTGAAGTAAAAAAAATAATAATAATAACTTAATGCTTGTATTGTTTGATTGATTTTGTAGGCCTAAAGCTCTTAGTCTGAGCATCTATTTGGAGCATAACAATATGCATTATAGCAATTGGGGGGGATTTCCTTCTGTCTTGTTTTTTAAATCCAATGTCTTGTTCCATTTTACTGTTTCCTTTTATTCCTATATCTGGTAACCTGAGCAACTGTTTTGAAGATAACAACATGCAATATAACAACCATTGTTAAATTCATATCATCTTGTTTTGAAAACCTATATAGCTACTGTTGCTGTTGTTGTCATTTTACTTTTGTTGTTGTTTTGCTTTGTTTCTTGATTTTTTCTGTTATTTCTTTTTTCTCTTTAAAATAAAAAAAGTTACCATAGTTTCTTCATTCCTCTTCATTCTTTTCCTTCTTCCTCTAAATGTACTTATTTTGCTACAGCCTGTCAAGATCACTAATTTTTTATCTATCCTTGCTATTGATACCTTCTATTGTACTCTTAATTTCACTAAATGTTTTTCAGTTCAACAATTTCCTCTTTATTTTTTAATTATTTTTATCTATTTAAATTACACTGTTAGAGTATTGAAATATTTCCTTTATTTATTCCTTTATTTAATTTTGCAAACTCATTGCATTTCATTGAAAGAACTTTTTAAAATTCTCCAAGAGTTCTCCGATATTCATTACTATCTAATCAGTTTCTGGCGACTTATTTTGAGTGTTAAGTAAGATCATGGTTTCCTGAAAGCTCTTAATACTTTTGGTTGTGTGACATCATCTGTGTACTGAAGAATGTGGCATTTATTACAGTCTTTCAAATCTGGTTTTATTTTTGCATCTCTCTAGAAATTCTAAGGAGGCTGGCTATTTTTTCTGAGTCTGCAACTATTTCTACCCTTTCACCACTGGATTATACCTCAGTTCAGGTTTGCCAGGCAGTTATATGCCATCACTATATTGGTTCCATAATGCAATCTGATTCCAGGTTTGTCCCAAATACACTGTTAGTTTGTTGTCCACAAAGAAGCAGGAACTAGAAAGAGTAGTAGTCTCTCCCTATAGCCTCTTCCTGAGGTTTTGATTGACCCATATCCCTGTCCAACAATTACTAGCCTATGCCCAGGCACTGTGGGATTCTCCCCAGCTCTAAGCAAAATCACGATGGATGGACCAGCCTCAGGCTCCTATGCCACAGTTGTGGGCACCAGAGCCACCATGATGTGTGACACCCTGAGTCTACAGCCCACCAAGACCAGCAGAACAATGGGACATGACCAAGGCCCACAATGCTATAGGATGCCTATTTCTGAACTGGAATTATGGCCCAAGAGTACTGCAGTTAGCCACATGCAATGCTAGCTAGACTAGAAGTCCAATACACTAGAAGCCCTGGCACTAGGGTGTTTCAGAGGTTCCATCTACAAGGCAGGACTAGGGATAGAGACTGATGCCATCTGCCCCATGGTAGGTTTCACCAACCCAACATTTAGCTCCAGGGAAAAGTTTTGTACTCATTAGTATGTCCTACCCACAGGGAAGGGGATTTGTACCACACTGTGCTGCTCGAGGCTGAGGTAGGTTAGTGAAGCCAATCCCTTCGTCACCTAAGCCGACAGTAATCACAGCTACAATAACATGCACATTATCATGGGTGCACTGGTAGTGATACAGGCCAAAATTTAAGTCCATCTCAGTGGGGCACAGGTCTGTGCCTGATGCCACAGAAATTCTGGAGCCCTGTCTACAAGTGCTGGCCTGGTGATAATTTGTACTACTCCAGGTTTGAGAATGGGTAGTAGAGACACTCCTTTGGCCACCAAGACTGATGTTTAGTTGGATTCCACTCAAATCTCACAGTCACTGTCTCAAGAGTAGGGTAGGTGTGCCCCCAGGCTCACTCCAAGGCAGGAAAAGATGCAAACTGAAACTCCAGAGGCTGGTCTACAGGCTTGTCTGTGAGCTCTGAGCTGCGTATGGGCCTTTAGTTTCTATCAGGTACTATGCCTCATCTCAGCAGACTTGGTTTTTTTGCCCTGCTCCCCAGTGAATGGATCCTTGTCCCCCCATCTTTGCCAACTGAGGTTGCAGGAAGGGTAAGAGAAGCAGTTAGCCTAATACGACTTCAGCAGCTCGTTCTGCAAGTATTAACCTGGAGTTAGGGGTTGTGGGGCTTTGCCCAGCTCTGGGTTTCACCATGGCAGGTCTAGTACTATTTCAAGTATAAAACCTAAATTTAATCCTTTTCCTCCCCAAATAGGAGACATTGTTCTCCATGCTGGGATGCTTGGAGTTGGGGGAAGGGTAGCACAGGAAACTCACTGCCTTCTACAGTCTTTTTTTCCTATTATACTAATAATAGGCACTATAGTCACTCACCCGACATTTTTAGCTCTTGTGAAAGTATTAGTGTGTGAGTAACTATCGACCTGGTGTTTTTCACAAAGAAAGACATCAAAGAAGGATCTTAATCTAATCCTGCTCTGCTTTCCCATGGAAGATGTATTTCTTAAGTTGAGTAGTAAGGAGCAAGAGTATAAAGCTGAATCAGCCATGGTCCCTAGCTCCAAGAGTTACTACTCAGTGGGAAGAGCTTGACTAAAAAGAAGAGAGCTATGTTAAGGGAGAAAGGGAACTGAAGTTGTAAGAAGGAGCAAAAGAACACCTAATTCTTTTTGGAGGCATCAGAAAAGCCCAGCATTTGAGCCATACTTTGTGTTATGCCTGATACATTGTGTCAATTTGAGAAGTCTAGAAGCTTAACTAAGAGACCCAGCAGCTGTACATCCTGGGGTATAGAAGACAAGCTGTTAAGATATTTTTCACTGGGTCAATTTGAGAAGGTCAGAAATTTAACTAAGTGATTCAGCAGAGGGCAAGGGTCCTTACTTTGTAACATCCTCAGCCTGTGCAAGAGGATGTGTGAGTGCATGCAGATGGTATGAGTGCTACACCCACCTCAGGGGCACGGCCTGCTTACAGTATAAGGAAGGAAAAGTGGCTTGCTCCTCCCTTTTTCCCCTTTTGCTTTTGTCGCTTCGCTGTCTTCTGCTGCAGCCACTATGAACAGCTGCCCCTCAACCACACCACCTTGCCTTGGAGCCAGCTGAGTATGGACCAAAACTTCCACAAACTGTAAGCTAAACAAACCTTTCCTTCCTTAATTTTGGTTGTTGTGCATTTTGTCTCAGCAATGAGAGAAAAGTTAATGAGACACTTTGAAAGTATAATAATGAGAGAGAAAGGAAGGAGGATATCAGGGAAAATGAAAGGATATAGAAATGCATAGAAGAGGAAAAGATAAAGGAACCTTCAAGGGCATGCAGCTAGCCAGTCGCCACGAGTGCAGAGAATGATTAGTGACAAAGACACACAGACTGGACTTGCCCAGAGCTGGTCACAGCAAGTATGCAAAATGCTTGGTGAGAGCCTAGAAATAAAAATCTTGTTTAAAAAAATCAGAATAGTAATCCTTAAGATAAATGATGTAACTTCTTCCTGGAAGTGATTAGGAGCTAGTCAGTGTTTTGAAAATCGATTTGCATTTTAGAATGGTCACTTTGGCAGCAGCACGGGGGATGGATTTTGGAGGGATGAAGCAGAAGACTCTAGTCTATGAGGAAAAGCACAAAGAATGAAAAGGGCAATAGAAAATGAGGGATTTTCTTCAGAAAGGGAACATTGGCAGGTATCCTGTTTGTAGTAGCCTATCGAGCCCCAAGTCATCAATATAAACCCACAGATCTCTCTCTTCTTGCCTTCTCAAAGGCTACAGTACTCTCATTAACCCCCAACTCACAAAAAACATACTCTAAAAATATTCTATGTCCTAATCTTTTGCCCAGTCTTTCTATTCTTCTTCATTAACAGGGGCTTCTATCTTCACCCTTCTCAGGGTTGCAGTGTGGGTACTGCAGCTTCTACTCTTCCTGCCATCTAGGCAGGACTAAGTGGAATAGACAGTTGAGTTAGTCCCTTCAAAAGAGTTTTTGTAGAATCTCTTTCCGATGACTTCTACTTCCATCCAATGAGCCTCCCCAAATGACAAGGGGGTGAGAAATACAGTCATTAACTAAACATTTTTGTGCCCTAAAAAAAGGCTAGTAAGAAAGGAGAATGGATACTACATAGGTCAAAAATTTCCGCAGCTCTTCCTTTGATTTCATGCCCTCTTCTAATACATCTGTTTCTTTTCCTCTTTATATAATTTCTAATAAGAGATACCTGTGTATACTACTTTTACTTCCTTACTTCCCATTCTTTCTTTCACTGATCTAGATTCTACCCACTAAACACCCATTTTGCTAAATCCCATGAGCAAACCAGTTTTCTTCATAGTCATCTTCTTAAGAATCCAAGTATTTCTCTGTGGGACACTCTCCTCTCCCAGTTTCCCTAGCATTATATTATCCTATTTTTGCTTACACTCCACTAGCCACTCCTCATTCTCCCACTGGTCCTTTCTCCTTTATTCAACCTTACTCAATTCAAAACTCCCTCCATCTCTTCTCTTCTGTCTCTGGTCTCACGCAGTCCCGTATGTTTAAGTGATATCTTATGCTATTGACTCCCAAATTCATATCTCCAGCCTGGGATCATACATCTGATCTCATTTATTTACTTGTTTGGTTAGCATCTCAAACTGGTTCTTTCTTAGAGCTAGTATGACCAAATTGAAAGTATTAAGCTTCCCTGAACCCAACCCCAAACATGCTCTTCCACTGATTTCCGCCTATTTGATAAATGGAATCCCTACCTACATGATTTCCAGACCAAAGACCAAAAAATTAATTTTGATCCCTTTGTTTCCATCACTTCCTACATCCAACCCATCAAGTCCTGCCAGTTCAACTACAAACATTTTGTCAATGTTTCTTTATTGCCAGTAGCACCACCCCAGTGTGAGCCCTAGTGGCTCACTCCTGGAACAGTACAATGTCTTTCTCCTTATTTTTGTTTTCTCTGCTCTTGCTCCTATTCAGTCCAGTGTAAGAATGAGCACTAGATCATGTTTTTTTTTCCACTCAGGACCCCACAATGTTTCTCAGTTGCTCTTAGAATATGTATTTGAAGTTCTCTGCTTGGATCTTACATCATCCTTCTATTTCTTACCTCTCCAGCTTTCTCCTCACTTTATGCCAGATGATCCTGTGTTCAATCCTAAAACACACTTAGATTTCCTGTCATATTTGAATCTTAGAATTTGTTGTTTCTTCTGCCTAGAATGCCCTGCTGTTTGGTTCTTATGTACAGGTTCCTTCTCATCCTTCATCTTTCAAACTAAAGATGAACTTAAAACCATCTTTCTTTGTAACCACATGTAAGATAAGATACTAGTTACTTCCCTCTATTGTCTCTCATAGAATTCTGCTTATTTCTATTATATATTGGTGTGAGTCAGCAATGGTTTCCAAAAAATTAGTTGAATGTGTACTATTTATTATTTTCCAGACCATGTCCCCTGGATATTATCCACTGTCTGACATTCATGAGGCACTTAGTAAACATTTGGGGTTTTTTGGTTTTTGTTTGTTTGTTTTTTGTTTTTTTGTTTTTGTTTTTTATTTAAGAGAAAATGGACACAGAAAAGAAAAGCAAAAAGCAAAAGAATCAAACTAACAACAACAGCAATGAATCCAATACAATAACTTTATAGGTTTACAAAGTGAGATGATTGGAATTTGACAATGGTTGTAATATTCCATATCGTTATCTTCAAATGGGTTGTTTGGATTAACAGATATAGACATGTAAAATTGATCCAATCATAAGAGTATTAACTGTTTTTTTAATAACTAATGCATTTAGTAGTATAGTCATTTTAACTATCTTATGTATACCTATATAAAGATTTATATCTTTTTCCTTTTCCCTTCCTTCTTTCCTCCTTTCCCCTTATAATACCTCTTGTTATCTTCAAAATAACTGCCCATACCATCAGGAACAATACAATCAAACAAAATAGTACAGGATAAAACCAATGAAAAACAAAACAATGGAAGCAATACATAGTAAAACAACACGATTACTATAATGCCTCATGTTATCTTCTAAGCAGTTGCTTTGTCATCAGTCATAATACAATCAAACAAACCAAAATAGGATAAAATCACTCAAAATAAAACAATGAAAGCAATATAGGGTTTCAAAACAAGGTGATCAGATATCAATAATGGCTAGCACAATGTGTTTTGTTATCTTTGAAATAGCTGTCTATGCCATCAAATATAATAAAATTAGGCAAATCTAAGTAGAATAAGACCAAACTAAACAGCTCAATGAAAACAATACAGGACTCAAATCCCAATGATAGATTAACAGTGGCCCCTGCCTGCCCTTTTTAGACACTTCCTCCCCTTTCATTTTTACAATATGTGTTGTGTATTTTGAATCCTACTAATTCCTTTAGTTGTTGTTGTTGTTGTTGTTGTTGTTGTTGTTGTTGTTTTGTACTAGGGAGATAACATGATGCTCACCCATGTGGCTCTGGGCCATTTCATCCATGAACATGGTCTTAAGTTGTATCCATTTACCTACAAGAGGCTTGAGGTTATTTTTCTTTATAGCTGAGTAGCTTTCCATTGGATAAAAATGCCATATCTTTCTTGTCCACTATGTAGCTAATGGGCAAGCTACCCCCACTTCTTTCTGGTTCCCTGTCACATACAGCATTGTTCCCTCCCCTTTGACTTTCAGTCTATGAACCCCCTTTCGAGTTTAATGTGTTTCTTGTATAAAGCATATTGGTAGATCCTATCTCCTGATCCACTCTGCCTGTATTTCTTTCCATTGGTGGATTGAGGCCATCTACGTTAGTGGTTAAAACCAAAATGCACTGCCTCGTCTCTGCCATGCCACTTTCCTGCAGTTGGCTGCTCACTTTTCCTCTCTACTCAATTGTCTGCCCTGCTCGGCGATATCCCTCTGTCACTGTTTCTGGAACTGTGGTCTTTTTTTATCTCTCCCTAAGATGTCCTTCAGTGTTCTTTGTAGGGTTGGCTTGGTGGTCAAAAATTCCTTCAGTTGTTCTTTGTCATGGAAGTATCTTGTTTCTCCATTAATTTTGAAAGATAGTTTTGCAGGGTACATCAATCTTGGTTGGAAGTTGTTTTCTTTCAGGGCTTGAAATACTTCACTCCAAGCTCTTCTTGACCTGATGGTTTGTGTTGAGAAGTCTGTTGTGATTCTGATGGGTTTTCCTTTGTAGGTAATCTGTTTCTTTTCTCTCACAGTTTTTAATATTCTGTTCTTGTGTTAAATTTCTGGGATCTTGATTATTATATGTCTGAGTGTAGGTTTATTTTGGTTATGTTTAGCTGGAGTTCTATAGGCTTCACTTACCTGAAAGTCACTTCCTTTTCCCATGCTTGGGAAGTTTTCTAAAATTATTTCTGTAAATAGGCTTTTAATTTGATTTGCACTGATCCCTGCTTTTTCACTCACACCTTTTATTCTTAAGTTATGTTTCTTTGGGTTGTCTTGAAGCCATTGTATTGTTACTTCCAGGTTCCTTGTTATTTTTAAGAGATTTTTCTTTTCACGATCACAAGCGGCAAACCTGTCTTCAAGGTTTGAAAGTCTATCTTTAGTTTCTTTCAAGTGGTTTTGCCAACTTTCATTGGAGCTTTTGATTTCCTGGTTATCTCTTTGAATCTGTTTCATGTATTCTAAATCTTTTTTGTATTATTCATTCAAGGTTTCCCTTGTTTTCCTATGCTCCATTTTTTCATCTATGTCTCCTTTAGAGTTGCCTAGCAATTCTTTTATTATGTTTTTCATTTCCTCTTTTAGTTGAGTTAGTATTTCTGTTCTAATTTCTTTTATAGCCTCTTGAAGTTGTTTCTTTACTTCAGTTGCCATCACCTCAGAAACTTCAGTTGTGGAACTCCCAATCTCTTCTTCATTTGCATCTCCTGGACTTGCTCTGTTTGGATTGGAGGCCAGAGACTGCCTTTTCCATTTTTGTCTTGACATATCCCTGGGTTCCTCTGGGCAAATGGGTACTGAGGACCCAGGCACTCCTCACATTGGTCACAATTTCTCTGAAGTGAGACTTGTTCTTCTAGCCAGTACTGATTATGGATATCTGATGGTTGCCACTGGGGGGGCTATTACAGCACTACCCGCTGCCTTTCTCAACCTGCCTTGGCTCCCCAATGGCTGGTACAGTGTGGCAGGGGCAGGGCCATTGCCTACAAACCTTGGCCGGCCACCCGCGGACTCTCCACGACCACCCCTGGAGTGCGCATGGAGCCACCGTCTCCAGACCAAGCAGGTCACCTGCAGGGACCCTCCGAGGTGTGCATAGCAGGCAGGGCTCAGCCTGAGCAACCTCCACGGACTGCACCCAGCTAGGAGTCCCCAGCCCAACTCCAAGATGTCTCCCAGCCAATTTTTTTTTTCTTGCGGGAGGGTGAAGACCTCATAAGCCAGTTCATTTCTCCAGGTCTGCTCCCCCGTCCACTGCCACTCTCCTCCAATGCTGCCTCTCTCGGCAGAGGCCTCCAGGGTTGGTGCCGCTACCACGGCACCTTGATCGTGCGTCCCCAGGTTCCACACAGTGGGTCCAGCTCCAGGCAGAGGTGCTGCCAGCTACCACCTTCTTTGTTTAAGTGCTTCTTTTAACTCTTTCTGTGGGCTTCAAGTCTCGCTTTAGATTCTTCCTGGGTCCAGAGGGCCCACTTCCTTCCTTCTTGTCTTCCCTATGTGTTGGGAGCCGTTGAAGCTGGAAATTGACTTAGGGCATGATGCAGACATGATCATTCCAAGAACAGAGAGAGCCTAAGGCAAGTCACGTGAAGATGCTACTTCAGCCTAGAGAACGCCTAGCCCCAAGACAATCTGAGCAGTGGGTTGCTAAGACAACAGGGTGTCATGTTACATTAGGTTGCTAAAAGGTATAAATAAACGCCCCTGCGTTGAGGGGCCAGTTCCTTTCCTCCCATCAGGAGGGTAAGGGCTCCACCTGACTCCAGCTTTGTCTCTCTCTTTATTTTTCACATCCTCTCGTGATCCTTCACCCCAAGAACCTCAGGAGCTGCGTGGATCGCAGCACCCATGTTGCTATATTCCAGCATCTGGATGGTATCTCTCAGGGAGGCTGTTAACTCTGCTGCTTACTGTTCTGCCATCTTGTTCTTCCTCAGTAAACATTTAGTGAATGAGCAGTCAGAATAAAAAAGGTAAATATATTATTTACATTTAATCTCTCCAAAAATCGTGCAATTTAGGTATTATATTTCCACTTTACAGAGGAATAAACTGAGGATCAAAGAAGTTTTGAAACTTCTCCAAGAGCTCCCAAATGGAATTAGAGAAAATGGAATTCAAAGCCAGGTTAGGCTCTAGAGTCTGTTCTCTCCTGACGCAGTAGGCTGCCTTACACACACACACACACACACACACACACACACACACAATCTCTCCAGGGCATCAGTCAGCCTGGTGGGTCATTTTGTGCTTTAGAGATAAACAGAGTAAAGAAAACAGTACCAGTTGCTTAATATGAGATGAATAATTGAAAAGTCATCCTGAATTTCATTATCTTCCTACAATTAATTGCAACTCATTAAAAACCTGATCTGAAGTCAGGAAGAAATAATTTTAATTAGCAATGGGATAGACTTTTTTCCTCAGCAACAAGGTTAAAATCTCAATTTACACCGAAGAAGGCTTCAATTAACAAGAAAGTTGACAGTCTCTACAAAGGATAGAGAAAAAGCTGAAATTGGTCCAGCTTCCTTGAAACTTCCTGGAGATACTCTACATCTTTAAAACAGTGAAGTTTCCATGGTTTCCAATTTAATTATAAAGGTTTCCTTTTGACTGGTTATATTTTCTCCTTTTTCCATATGGATTTATCTAGGAAGGTCAAGGTTAAACTACAAAACTATAGGTGCCCTTCCCTTTACTTCCTTTTTAGTAGCTACCCATTAAATCTCTACAGTAGAAAGAGGTTATAATGAAATGTTACTGTGCATCTTTCCCAAACTTTATGGTGAAAGACTTCCTGTTTGGTATCTTGAAATCACCATGATGGAAATATTTACACCACAAAAACTGGAAAATGCTGTAAATTAGGGCACTCCTCACTCCCACCCTCCAAACCAGTTATTAAAATATTTACCTGCAGGAATACATGTGGGGAAATTGGGAAGCCACAAGGAACCTGCAGTACTTGCATAGATAATGTCACCTCTATCCCCAAAAACAGGATGAGAAAAAGCAGTTATCAGATTCTGGAAGGAGAAAGTTGTAAAAAGAAGGTCACTTTGACAGAAACTATGACCTTTTGTGACATGGAACACCACCAACCAAAAGTGACCCTGGAAGAAGATAGCTAGGGAGATAAATTCCATTCCCACTCTTGCCTTGTCTTCTAGAGCTCACTTTGCCAATTGACGTTGCTTTCAATGTCAAACCTAGCAGATGTCAAGAGGCAAAGAAGCAAAGCAGCTCATACAGTTCAGTCCTTGGAGCAGAGAGTAGGGTCAAAAGTAAGCCTGGAGGGACAGATGGAAGACATGCAGCCTGCTAAAAACAATGCTATATCTGGCACATAATAGAAACTCACTATTTTGTGCTATTATTGTTGTTAGTGTAACTCAACAGAAATTTATTAACTGTTATGCTGAGCATTTTTCTCTTCAGGAGTTCACCATCCAATGAAAAGACATGTAAATAGATAAAATAAAATGCACATCAGTATAGTAATATTTGTAGAGGAAAATATGTCTATCTCTATATCATGGCAGATCCCCAGTGAGAAGAAATGCTCATAAAAATGAAATACCTGTTGAATGGATGTGTTCTTATTTTCCCATAACATCCAGTACTGTTTATTATAGAATCTTTAAAAGGGAGAAGGTGGGAGAGGAAATAAATAATTTCTGAGTTCCTGTATATGCCAGGGGCTTATCTATATTATCTCATTTCATCACCAAAATAAAGAAATTGAAACAGAATGTTACAATTGAAGTTTGAAACTGGGCATGTGGCTCACACCTATTATCTCAGGTACCTGGGGAGCTGAGGCAGGAGTCTAACAATCTGAAGCCAACCTGGGAAACTTAATGAGATGCTATCTCTAATAAAGTAAAAAGGGCTGAGGATGTAGCTCAGTGGCACAGCACTTGCTTAATATGTACAAGGACCTGTATTGGGGACCCCCAATCTTCCAAACGAGTGTATGACAAAAGCTTAAATAAATGAGGCAAGTGGTATGATTTTAGGGCTCCGGGAGAATCAAAGCCCTTACAGTGTTCTTGACTCTGCAGCTATGATTAGGGCTAAGACAAAGAGTTTCTCTGGACCACTCATATTTATTTCCATAGCAGACAGAGGGGATACTGAGGGAGGTGCCGGAACTGAGCAGGACCTTGGGAGTCACTTCAAGGACATCTCCAAGTAGTGAAAAATGCCAGAAAAAGGAGAACTATCTTATCTCCAAGATGGCAATTGTGGTGGGGCTGAGATTCCGGCAGGGTAAGATGCCTGCAGCATAATTGATTGCAGAGCCAAAATGTCGTCAGCTGCAGCCTTCTTTATCTTGCCCTTTGAGGTATCTCTGACCTCACTGGCCAATACAGGCCTCAGCCAGGACCAGTGATTCATAGAGGTTCACTTACTATGAATCAGCTCCCATCACCAGGCAAGGGGCCTAGGCCTAGGACAGGCTCACAGATAAATAAAAAGCCAATTAGTTAATTTTTAAAATCCTGCTCAGAGCCCCTTCGTAGTGGTCTCCAACAGACCTGGATTCTATCCTCATTACTAAAAAAAAGAAAATTAAAAAAAGATATAAATGAAGTTTCAAGTGAGGAGACATGATAAATACTAGATGCTGAATAGTGCTGAACCTACAATAAGCAACAAGTATCAAAATTGGTGTTCACAAGTTGGCTGAGTAAATTATGCACATCAAGGGCCAGGTTTTTGGACACAATACAAGATTTTGAAGAGTAAATATGGAGAAGAAAATTTGAGGAATTATTGGAGTCCAGAACTCTCCTCCCACAGCATTGAAGAAACATTGTTACCCTCTCAACTCAAGTATACTAAAGAGGGCTTACATACACAGATCCTAGGATACATCCTCTGGAACTTAGGTGTTCAGGGATGTGATGTGTGAATCCTACCCAGGGAATCAAGCAGTCAAGAAAAATGTGCCAGTAAAATCCTTGGGTAGAAAAACTACCAAAGGTTGTATTTGAGGTCAGATTGCATTCCCTGAGGCTTTTGATGAGCCAGGATCTTCTGTGTATCAGATGTCGATCACACAGAAAAAGACATTTTGGAGGCACTTAAAATCTTGTCATGCCCTAATGTCTGGATGGGTCACATCATGGGAGAACCAGAAATCAGGAAGCGGCACCTGCCAAATAGTGTTGCAGGTGGGAGTCCAGCAGCTAGCACAGAGGCAGGATTCTTCGGCTCCTGGTGAGGGCATTCTTCCTGGTTTGTGGGCAGCTTCCTTCCTCCTTTGTGCTCCTGAGAACCAGCAGTGGGGCATCCAACACAGAAAGGACTCCAACATTAGATGACAAGTCCACTAGCCATGTAGAATTGCTTTTCCCTCTATCCCTCGCAGTACACTAGACCTGACCAGTTACTGCTGTAAGAGGACAGAAAGGAAAGAAGGAGAACCTGTTCCTGTTCTCTCCCCTCTTCCAATGTGGCTTCTGAGCTGGGTTCCTGTAGAAATTTTCAGTTGAATGAGCTACTACGGCATTGAAGTAAATGGAACTAAGCTTTTTAAAATCTGAGTACACCCAGGATATAGAGAGAGGATATAGTGAGATGTGCATTGTTGAGAAAAATAAGCTACTTTATTCATTTACCCACATGGACTCCAGCAATAAATAAATAAATAAACTGGTCAGACATGTTCCTCATCTTGTCCTCAGGGATCCAGGATAAATTAGTGTGAGCACAATCTCAGAGTCAGACCAAACTGTGTATTCTAACCCAGCACCTCATAGCTGTGTGGCCTTGAAAATATTGCACCGTTTGCACCTGTTTCCTTCCTAATATAACAAGAATAATACTCATCTCTGTGGTGGGTATGCATTTGTCCCTTGATGATTAATGAATAGAGACACAGACACTAGGGAGCTGTTTGGTTCCTAGCACCAGAGAGAGAGAATTGGTGAATAAAGTCAAAATACAGTCATATTAGAAGCCTGCATGACAGCTTACCTCACCATTGTTGTCTAGAAATCATTTGAGTCATGAGTCACAGGTACTTATAACTGCCCCCAAAGTCTAATTTTATGTCAATGATTCCTCTTCTTGAAACCATTAAACATTATAATGTGCTGACACTGAACACATTCATCTTTGATGTTTCACTGGGCCATTTCTCAAGTGTTTCTAATATACCAGGTTATTTCAGACAAGTATAATCTATTTTCTGGCAACATGCCAGAGATGTTTTCTGCCTTACCAGTCATTTTATCTGGCACCCATCACTCTCTCCTGCATTGTCTACTCCAGACCACTTCAGTGCCACATAACAATCAGAATTGCAAACAGATTCTGGAGATTACTGCATAGGAAATGGCCTTACTGATGACAGCAGAGTCATGAAAGTGAGGTCATGTGTCAGATCATAATGAGGCCAAGTGTCTTACCTCCTAGCTCTTAACTAGACAGCAAATGTAGCTGCTACAGTTTAGATCTAAAATGTTCCCCCAAAGTCTCATGTGTTTAGAAGGTGATTGGAAGATGAAGGCACTATACTAATCAGTGGGTTAATTCATCAATAAGTTCATAGCTGAAGGTGCAGTTAGGAGGTGGGGTCTGGAAAGATGTAGTCTTTTCCCTGGTTCCTCCCTCCTTTCTCTGTTTTGTGGCTGCCGTGGGGTAATCAGCTGTCTTCCACTATCCTCTTCCATCATGCCACTTCTGCCTCAGAGCCAACAAACTATGGATGAACCCACAGAAAACCATGAGCCAAAATAAACATCTCCTCCTTTAAATTGTGGGTGTTAGGTGTTTCACCCAAGTAATGGGAAAGCTGCCTAATGCACTGCCACTTCCATAATCCAACCAATGGGGAACCATAAGTGTTGAGTGCCATGGTCTTGACAATATTATCTTTCTCCCAGAGCCTCTTTAGTATCAAAATAAGCAACCTCAAACTTCACCTGATTGTTCACTCTACTCACTGTCTGGCTCACAGTGGGTCTCTCTGCCTCTCCTTATTTGTTAATGTGGCATTTATAAAATGCCATTGGTTCACTCTTAGCAATATATTATGAAGAAACACATTCTATATCACAAAAAATAGTTTCAAAATAACTCATGTCTCTTATTTGTATATCTTGAATGCCACAAAGGGAATACAAAGTTAGAGCCCCATAATTCTTTTTTAAAATCGCCTTTCATTCTCTCCTGTCTGCTACCCTCCTGTCTTGCAGCTGGTCTCTGTAAAAGTTTGCAAACAAAAGTTTTCTTTAATCTTCACCATACTCCATTGGAATCCAGTTTCTAACTGTACCTCTATTAGAATCCCCCTTCTCTTCCCCCTTCTTTGAGATGCAGCATTACAAAGCTCCAGCAAGTCAACTTCGGCTCAAGAGCAGGGAAGATGACAAACTGGGACTTTCCTACTTTAACAGATATGTCCCATCAAAATAGCTTTGTAGACTGACTCTGATCCAGTTTAGTCAGTGGGTAAAGGCAGCAACTGAATACCAGTTCTTACTTTAACAAGAACTGTAAATTGGAATAAGAATGCTTTCCTTGTAGTTACCTAGTTGAAAAGCTAGAGTTTTCTAGGAGAGATAATCTCCCTTCCTCTTCTGGTTCAGGTGGACGACTGAAAAGGGACGTATATGGGAGGGATGGGAGGCAGCAGAGGCTGAACGTACAAGCCATGGTTGTCCAGTAAAGCCCAACATTATGATTCCTTTAGCGAATGTACTTACATCTACAGTATACTATGTTCACTGCATTAGGCCTTGTAAATATCCTTTACTCCTTTTCCCTCTGAGGACAAAGAGGTTGGAATTGTTTTTTATTTCTGAAATCTACAATGGGAGAGGGCTAACAGGCTTAGTCAGGGACAACAATTAAGTCTTTTGAATAATGGCCCTCTAAATGACCGTTACAAAATTGCATATCCAGTTACTTAAAATGGTGTTTTTGAACAATACTGAAAGGCATGGGGAATTGTTAACAGCAAAATAAGTAGGAAATAAATTGTATAGAGTGTTACAGAATAATTTTGCTTGCTTAGAGGAAAAGAGCAGGTACCTAGAAAAAAATGTTAACCATAATTACCTCAGGAGCTAGATGACCTTTTTTTTTTTTTTTTTTTGCACAGTACTGGGGATCAAACTCACAACCTTGTGCCTGTCAGGCAGGCACTTAAGCCACTGAGCCAAACTCCCAGCCCTAGTTTTTTTGAGGCAGAGTTGCACTATGTAATTCAGGCCGGCCTTCTGCTCATGCTGTAGCCCAAGCTGGCCTCAAACTCACAATGCTCCTCCTACCTCAGCCTCCCTAGTGCTGGGATTAAAGGCATGCACCACCATGCCCAGCTGAGTTTTTACTTTTAATTTGGTTTTTCTTTCCTATATTTTCTAAAGTGTTATCATTGTAAGGATAAGTTTGAAAACTAAGTAAAGCCTCCTCCTGAGAGTGAGCAGCTCTCTAGTGGCCCTAGGTGCAGGGGAACAAGGCCATACGAGTTCAGCTGTCCTCTGCCCCCTTCTCCCAGGCTTCATCATGAGGTCCTCCCCTAGCTCACCTCGTGACAGGATAGGAAAAATAAGATTGGTAGGAAGAAGACAAGAAAAATCATAATTTTAAAATTATAGTTTTAATAAAAGCTGTAGGCTTAAGATAAAAACTCAGTCAAAAATTCCTAAGGTCCTTAAAGATGCAATAAACCTGGACCCTTCCCTTTCACCTGGGAGTAGATGGTCCCTTTTCACCTCTACCATGGGCCTGTCCCAGTGGATGAGCCTTCCCTAGCATGGGCCTTCCCTATCATCTCTGACGGCTGTCGCCTAAAAATGGGACATCATCCTTTCCCCTCGGAAACAGCTGTCACCTTTCATCAGTAAATTGAATTCCCTTTTTCCATAGATTCACAAGTTCTCCAGATTCACAAGATTTACTGATTTCTATCCCCAAACTCTGCATAAATATACCCAGCACTAGAATTTAAGTACCGTCACCCTTTTCTCTTCAGAGCCCACATCCTATTTCCTTGAGCATGTAGTTTTAAACTCTACCTAATAAACTTTATACTTCTTATGTAGCCTGAAAATTCTTAACAAAAGTAACAAAAGTCAGTGAAACTGTAACGTGTCACCTAGGAAAATGGAGCCAGGTCCTATATCTCTACCTTGGGAACTTCTTTGAGTGCTTTCCAGTGACAAAGCTCCAGCAAGTCAACTTCTGCTCAAGGACAGGGAAAACAATAAATTGTGACAACCTCACTGTGCCCACCATCCTCTCTGACCAGCACCTACTCCACATCCCTGACTCTGCATCCTAGACTTCTAGAAAGCATACTGACAATGGGGAAGATTCAATTACCAGCAGCTATACAGAAGGTTAAAAAAAACAAAGAGAGAGAAGGAGAGAGAAAGAGAGAAGAGAAAAACAGTTTACGGCACTCTGTTTATGTAGAAACTGACAGCAAGATGTTCTAGGTCACATCTGCTTCACTAAGGAGGTAGAACAAAAAACATCTGGAGACGGCTCCGCAGATACACTCAAGGGCATTTCGGTGCAAAGCTAAATTTGGTTGCTGTATTTCCATGGGAACAAACATAGTCTTTATCTTAGAACCTTTTTTATGAAGAGCAATTTATAGGCAAAATGATCATCTTCAATATGCTCGTGAAAGTTTGCAGAAAATAAGGCTGGTAGCCAGGAGTCCTTGGTAAACACATCCCCATTTGGGGTATGAAGTGCTAGTCTTTCAGGTTTGGAGGCCAGTGTTGTCAGCTCACCTTACAGCTCCCTCTATGGTGTGCACTTAGACAAATAAGCTCACAAGAGAGCAGAACACACTAATACTGAAACACATTGACTGAAAATCAAAACATTAATTATATGGCTGCCATATAACCCTTCAGTTTCACTGGCCATATACCTAAGAGAACTGAAAATGTGTCCTCAGAAATACTTGTGCATGAATGCTCACAGCATCATTATTTGTAATCATCAAAAACCGGAAACAACTCAAACGTTCATCAAATAATGAATAAATAAATAAAATGTGATGGATCTATAGAATGGAATACTACTAGGCAATAAATAAATGAAGTACTGATTGAGACTTGCTGCAACATGGACAAACTTGAAAATTTCAGAGTGAGTGAAATCAGCCAGACACCAAAGTCCACATAATCATATAATTCCACTTATACAAAATGTCCACCATAGGCAAATTCATATAAACAGAAAGAAAATCAGTAGTGTCAGGGTTGGGGCTAGAGGGAATTGGAAGAAACTGTAATCAATACTTAACTCAGAATTTTATTTCAGGGTGAAGGAAGTATTCTGGCAGTGGTTGTATAACCCTGTCAATAAACTATACACTTTAAGAAGGTAAATGTTATGTTATATAAAATGTTGTATTATGTGCATTTTAATCTTGATTTTAAAAAATTAAAAAGATGGTTACTTACCCTCCTAACTTCCCCTTCAGGCCCCTAGATAAGAACTAAATCACACTCCCAGTATTTGACCAGCACAGATTCTGAGCAAGAGATGTTTGTGTAATTTCAGTGCCTCGCAGTAACTGATATGACCAGTCAGAGGCACTGACCACCACAAAACAGAACTGCTTGGTGGGCACATACACGCCTGGGTCTCACACTCAGCCAGCTGGACAGATACTGGTCTGAGCAAGAGAACCAGTTCCAGATGTCACCTGCTCCCATTTGGCAAAGGTTTTAATGTATTGAACCTGGACTGGGATTTTTTTCAACTCTCGTTCATGACAGACCCCAAGGATACTGTCATCCTTGTCTGTATCTGGATAAGGATACAGCAGATAGGGCTGACAGAAAAGAAACGGTGGGCTGGGGATTTAGCTCAGCGGCACAAGTGCCTGGCTAGCAAGCTCGAGGTCATGAATTCGATCCCCAGTACAAAAAAAAAAGAGAGAGAGAGAGATGGTAAAATAAAAATCTCTTAAGGCTACCCAGTGCAAAACCTGATTGCCAGTCTTGAGTCTTGTTGTCTTCATTCAGTCTAATCAACCTTCTGTGGATATTTGTGACCCTATCCAAAACTATTCCATATTCTTGGAATTGCCTAATGAATATAGCCGAACCTTCTGAGGGAGCATCTGGCTGAGTTAGAAGCCCTCGGGAGGGGTGAAAAAAAAAAGCCTCAGGGAAAACTCCACCATGTTGCCTTGTGCCTCACTGCACAATTAGTCTCAATGAACTATTTATTTGTTGACCTTGAGCCAGTTGCTAAACTATGATGGATAGAGAGGGATCCATTGGGGTTCCTACAAAGGCAGTTTTCTTCTCTAAATAATGAAGCTGTCATTTCAACACAGCTGTGCCTTCAAACACAGGTCGCTGACCCAAGTAGAAGTAAAGCAGAGATAAATATATTCAGAGGTTAAGCCAACACCAAAAAGGTGGGCGTTGCCCATTGCATGTTCTTTTCACTTTGTGAAACTCATCTTTCCATTTTTTTTCCTTCTTTTCAAAACTTTTAACACTTATGGAAATAACATCTGTCAATGTAGATGCTTCTCTTCAGAGGGTTTCCACATTAATTTTGTTCATATCCAAGCTGCTTAATTCACAAGTCTCGCGCTCTATCTGTGCCCCCACCTTGCTACATCTTTTCATCCTCTTGACTTTGTCTATGCTTCTTTCAGCAAAAGACAGTTAGAGAACTAACTGAATCTGTATTTTCTTTCAAGGCTTTTAAGAGTTTCTCTGTTCTTTCTTATCAATTAAAGAGATGAATTTCTTAAACTATGAGAAAAATAATTATTTTAAAAAGTCCTTCATTTCTAAATATTGATGAAAACACCCCAAGAAATGTATTTAACTTTGTTACCAGAACCAATTCCAAGAAGAACTAAAACAATGTGTCATTGTTTTCCCTGATCTACTCTCATGCCTCTGTTTCCATTTTTGCTAGCTGCTGGTAAATTAGGAAATTTCATTTTGCCTAAAAAAGGAACAACAGCCACCCTCAAATAGAGTACATTTTAGGCCAACTGCAGAATTAGCATTGTATGTTTTATACTGCCTGTATTACAGTATTTTTACAATCAGACCCCTTGTGTATCACCATAAGAATGTACAACCCATAACAAATCATTAGATAAGCAACAAAAGGAGAGGCTCATAAACATTTCAGTCAAGGAGGAGACTGCTTTTGTTTTGGGGGTTATATAAATCAAATGCCTATTTCTTCATTTCACAACCTACATCCCACTAATTTAGCCTAACACATTTCACAATCATTTATCTACTTTCAACTTTTGATACTACCACGACTCATTAAGATCAAGCGTCCCTGCACTCAGGAGGCTGAGGTAGGAGGAGCGTTGTGAGTTTGAGGCCGGCTTGGGCTACAACGCGAGCGCAAGGCCAGCCTGAGCTACATAGTGCGACCCTGCCTCAAACAACCAGGGCTGGGAGTTTGGCTCAGTGGCTTAAGCGCCTTCCCTGGCAGGCGCGAGGTTGTAAATTCAATCCTTGAGGGGGGGGCCATCGGGGGGGGGATCAAGCGTCCCTCTCTAATCACCCAGCATCCCTACGACAAAGACCATAGAAGGGGGAAGAGGTTGTTGCTTTTATCAACTCAATCTTCCCTGGTATTCTTTCCATATGCTCCAATAGCAGCTTGAGAACGTCTCCTGTGTTCTACTTCACAGTGTTCTAAATCTATTTACTTAATTCCTTCTCCTCCTTGACTGAAATGTTCATGAGCACAGGAACTGCATCTTGCTGGTTGTTCTAGTCTTTATTCCAGAAACAGAGGAAGTGTTCAGTAAACAAATATTGTATGGAACAAAAGAATTACTGGATTTAGAAGAGGAGGCAGTCCCAAGAATGTCAGAGGTAACTCAAGTTTTAAAATAACTGAAATGGCCATATCATTTGTAGGAAGCAGGTGCAGAGTGACTCTGCAGTGACTGTCTAAGCAATTCAAGGTCATAATGCAGCAACCACAATCATTTTTTTCCAAAACATTTCTGCTTAAAAAAATTCCTAGAGAAAAGTTACTCCCAAATTAGTATAAGTATCTATATGCCTATCAGATATTTAACAAAATGATTATTATTTAGCCATATTTACTTTATTTGAACTATAAAATATGATTTTTTAAAATAGTTGTCTTATTTAACAAAAACAGTCTTTATAGAAATAACACCTAAACCAAAGCCATTAAAGGTCAATCTGTTGTCCATGAATGAAGACACAATTCCTTATTCAGGTTTTCAGAGCTTTTTGTGGCCTGGATCTTAATAAGCGCCCTTCTGGATTTATCTGTTGTTATTCATCCACTTCACATGCTTCTTCCAGTCAGATTAAACTGTTTTAAATTCCAGGATCAGCAACAACTTCCTCTCTCCTCCCTCTTGGTCTTTGTGCATGCTATTCCATTTGTCTGTACATTATACCTCCCCTCTCCTCATCTGGATTGCTTCCTCTGTAGCTCTTCATTTAAATGTCTTCACTCTCCTCTAGGAAATACCCTGACACCCCCAGGCTGTTTAGGTGCCTTTACCACCTGCTTCCCTTGTACTTCTATCAGAGATCTTTAAACATAGCCTAGGTCTCTTCATTGTTAGATCTCATTTGGATGGTAAGGACCATATTTCTTTTAGCCTTGGATCCTTTAGAACTGGCCAGGGCTTTCCACATGAGTGTTCAAGGAATATTTTTCAAAATTTCAAGTTTAC
>RJWM01025295.1:6116-29521 GCA_004363535.1 Dasyprocta punctata | reverse complement strand
TCCAGCATTTGTTATTGGTTGATTTCTTGATCTTGGCCATTCTTTCTGGGGTGAGATGGAATCTCAGGGTTGTTTTAATTGCATTTTCCGAATGGCCATTGATGTTGAACATTTTTTCATATATTTATTTACCATTTGCATTTCTTCATCTGAGAAGAGTGTATTCATCTTAGATGCCCATTACTGGATTGGGTCCTTGAATTTAGGGGGCATTATTTTTTTAAATTCTTTATTTGTTTTAGATAGAAGCCCTTTGTCTGAGGGACAGTTGGCTAAGATATTTTCCCAATTCATGGGTTTTCTTTTCACTCTGTTGAAGATTTCCTTTGACATGCAAAAAGTTTTTAATAAGAAAGATCCTAGTTGTTGATTCTGGGAAGTATTTCCCATGAAGTTTGAGTTTTGTTCATGAACTCTGCCTACTCCTATGTCATCAAGACTTTTACCTACTTTGTCTTCCAGCAGATTTAGTGTCTCTGTTTTAATGTTCAGATCTTTGATCCATTTTGACTTTAGTTTAGTGCATGGTGATAGACATGGATCTAGTTTTAGTTTATGGCATATGGAAAGCCAGTTTTTCCAACACCACTTATTAAAGAGGCTATCTTTCTTCCAGTGTACATGTTTGGCCCCTTTGTCAAAGATGAGGTGGCTGAGTGTGTTTGTAGTTGTGGGTGTATCTTGTAATCTATTCCATTGATCTGATCTTCATGTCTGTTTTTATTCCAGTACCATGCTGATTTTATCACAGTAGCTTTGTAGTATAATTTCAAGTTGGGGATTGTGATGCCTCCTGCCTTACATTTGTTGCCTTTGAAGGTTGCCTTTGCTATTCTATGTCTCTTCTGGTTCCAGATGAATTTTAGGGATGATTTCCCTAGCTCTGTGAGTACACAAGTGGTATTTTGATTGGAATTGCATTAAATCTGTATAACAATTTTGGAAGAATGGCCATTTTCACAATGTTTGTTCTTCTTATCCATGAACAGGGAATATCTTTCCATTTTCTGAAATCCTCTTCAATTTCCTTTTTCAGAGTAATGTAATTTTCACTGTATAGATCTTTTGCTTCCTTTGTTAGATTGATTCCTAAGTATTTCAGTTTTTTGGATGCTATAGTGAAGGCTGTGGTTTTCCTTTCTCTCTCAGTGAGTTTGTTGTTTGTGTACAAGAATGCTGTTGAGTTTTGATTGTTGACCTTGTATCCAGCTACATTACTGAATTTGGTTATTCCATCTAGAAGTCTTTCAATGGATTTTGGGGGGTCTTCTATGTAGAGTATCATATCATCTGCAAATAGTGATAATTTAACTTCATCCTTTCCTATTCTCATTCCTTTTATTTCTTTGTCTTGCCTAATTGCTCTGGCTAATGTTTCCAGAACTATATGGAATAAGAGTGGTGATAATGAGCATCCTTTTCTTGTCCCTGATTTTAGGTAGAAAGTTTTCAGTTTTTGTCCATTTAGTAGGATGTTGGCTGTTTGTTTATGATATATGGCTTTTATCAGGTTGAGGTAGAGACCATCTATTCCAATTTTCTGTAGGGTTTTTATCATAAATGAGTGTTGGATTTTGTCAAAAGCTTTTTCTGCATCTATTGAGATGATCATGTGATTCTTCTCCTTGGCCCTGTTGATATGGTGTATTATGTTTATTGATTTGCATATGTTGAACCATCCCTGCATTCCTGGAATGAATCCAACTTGATTGTGGTGTATAATCTTCCTGATGACTTGTTGGATTCTGTTTGCCAGTATTTTATTGAGGATTTTTGCATCTATGTTCATTAGGGAGATTGGCCTGTAATTTTCTTTTTTGGATGGGTCTTTCTCTGGTTTTGGTATTACGGTAATAGTTGCTTCCAGGAATGAGTTAGAGAAACTTGCTTCCCTTTCAATTTCATTGAAGTTTGAGGAGTGTTGGCATTAAGTCTTCCCTAAATTTCTTGTAGAATTCAGCAGTGAATCCATGAGGACCTGGGCTTTTCTTCGTTGGTAAGGTTCTAATTACATTTTCAATTTCATTAGCTGAAATTGGGCTATTCAGCAATTTTACATCTTCTTGATTAAGCTTTGGTACATTTGTAGGAATCTGTCCATTTCTTCTGTGTTATTGAACCTATGAAAGTAAAGATTTTTGAAGTAGGTATTGATGATCTTCTATATTTCCACAGGGTCTGTAGTGTTTTCACCCTTTTCATTTCTTATTGCATGGATTTGAGTTTTTTCTTTCCTCTTTTTGATAAGGTTGGCTAGGGGTTTATCAATTTTATTTACTCTTTCAAAGAACCAACTCTTCAATTCACTAATTCTTTGTATTGTTTTCTTAGTTTCAATTGCATTAATTTGTGCTCTGATCTTGATGATTTCCTCCCCTTGGGCTTTGGGCTTGACTGCTCTTCATTTTCTAGAAGTCTGAGGTGCAGCATTAGGTTGTTTATGTGTGGTTTTTCCATTTTCTGATGTGGGAGTTTAGTGCTATAAATTTCCCTCTGAGGACTGCTTTCATTGTGTCCCATAGGTTCTGGTAATTTGTATTTGCATTTTTGTTTGGTTGTAGACATTGTTTAATTTCTTCTTTGACCCATTGGTTGTTTAGGAGAGTGTTATTTAATTTCTGTGCATCTATGGGGTTCTTGTGGGTTTTTTTGTCATTAATTTCCAATTTTATTGCCTTATGGTCAAATAATATGCATGGAATTATTTCAGTTCTTTTGCATTTACTTAAGCATGTTCTGTGGGCTAGTACATGATCTGTTTTAGAGAATGACCCATGTACAGCTGAGAAGAATGTGTATCCTGATGTTGTTGTGTAGAACACTCAGTACACATCTACTAGGTCCGTTTGTTCACAAGTTTGATTCAATTCTATTTCTTTGCTGATTTTTTGTTTGGTTGATCTGTCTCTTTGTAACAAGGGGGTGTTAAGTTACCCTGTAATAACCATATTATTGTTTATTTGATTTTTTATGTCTATTAATATTTGTCTTACATAGTTGGGTGCTCCCATATTTGGTGCATAAATATTTATGATCGTAATCTCTTACTCCTGAAGTTTTCCCCTAACAAGTATGCAGTGACCTTCTTTATCTCTTTGGATCATTCTCGGTTTGAAGTTTGCATTGTCTGCAAACATAATAGCTACCCCTGCTTTTTTCTGGATTCCTGTTGCATGGAGTATTGTTTTCCATCCTTTGATTTTTAGTCTGTGAATTTCCTTTTGAGTTAAATGTGTTTCTTGTACACAGCATATTGTTGGATTTTGTTTCTTAATGCACTATTCCAGTGTTTCTTTTTATTGGTGAGTTGAGACCATTTACATTGATTGATATAACTGATATGTATTGACTCCCTGTCATGTTATCTTTCTGTTGTTGGTTTTCTACTTTTTCTGTTTAGTTGTTTGCCCTGCTTAGTGGTTTCCTTTTGCTGTTGTTTTTGGGGTTGTAGTTATATTTGTCTCTTTCTAGAGTGTCTTTCAGTGCTCTTTGTAGCGTTGTTTTGGTGGCCATGAATTTCTTCAGTTGTTCTTTGTCATGGAAGTATCTTATTTCTCCATCAATTTTTTTTTTTTTGGTACCAGGGATCAAACTTACAACCTCGTGCCTGCCAGGTGGCACTTAAACCACTGAGCTAGATCCCTGTCCCTCTCCATCAGTTTTTAAAGATAGTTTTGCAGGATACATCAATCTGGGTTAAAAGTTGTTTTCTTTCAGGATTTAAAATACTTCACTCCTAGCTCTTCTTGACTTAAAGGTTTGTGTTGAGAAGTCTGCCATGATTCTGATAGGCTTTCCTTCATAGGTGATCTATTTCTTTACTCTGACAGCTTTTAGTATTCTGTTCTTGTGCTGAATTTCTGATCTCCCAATTATTATATGTCTGGGTGAAGATTTATTTTGTGTATGGTTAACTGGGGTTCTGCATGCCTCACTTATCTGTAGATCAGATTCTCTTCCCATGTTTGGAAAATTTTCTGCTATTTCTGCAAATAGTCTTCAGATCATTCGTGTTGACTCCTGCTTTTTCGTTGATACCTATCAAACTTATATTGTTTCTCTTTGCATCATCTTGCGGCTGTTGAATTGTTGTTTCCTGGTTCCTTGTTATTTTTAAGAGATCTTTTCTTTCGTGATTGTAAGCTTCCATGTTATCAAGGCCTGATAGTCTATCTTCAGTTTCATTCAAGTGGCTTTGCCAACTTTCAATGGAATTTTTAATTTCCTCAATATCCCTTTGAATCTCTTTCATGCATTCTAATTCTGTCTTGTATTTTTCAAAGTTTCCATCATTTTCTTAAGTTCCTCTATTTTTTTAATCTAGATCTTGCTTAGATACACACAGTATTTCTTTCATAATGTTTGTCATTTCTTTTTTTACATGAGAAATTATTTCTGATCTGATTTTTCTATAGCTTCATGGAGTTGTTTCTTTACTTCAGTTGCTATCATTTCAGAAATTTCAGTTGTGCGATTTCCAGTGTCTTCCATTTCAGTGTCTCTTGGGTTTGTTCTCAGTGGGCTGGAGAACTGAGACTGCATCTTGCTTTTTCATTTTGTCATTTTCCTCTTGGACCCATGTGGTTGGCCAGGCAGCCTCCTGATGGATTGCACTGGAATGCTGTGCTGGGTAGAGCTCCAATCCTCCAATATTCCTGTGGCTAGCTGGGGCACACCCCCAAACTATGGTGCTGGAGCCTTGTGCTCTATGGCCTGTGAGGCTGGCCATGTGTTCCCCTGATGTAATGTGTTGAGTTACTCTGGGATGCTGAGTTGGGCAGAGCTTGTATCCTCTCTGCAGCTAGCAGGGGCACACCCCCTGAGTGTGTTGCTGGGGTCTAGAACCTGGCTGAGTGGAGTTCAGAACCTCTGCAACTGAGGTGACTAGCAGAGATGCACCCCTGCAGTGTGGCACTGGGGACTTGTGCCTGGCTGGCTGGAATTCAGAGCCTCCAGGACCCAGGTAGCTAGCAGGGGTGTACCTCCAGTGTGTCACTGGGGCCTAGCACCTGGCTGGGTGGAGTTCAGAACCTATGTGACCCAGGAAGCTAGCAGGGATGCACTCCTGGAGTTTGGTGCTGGGGCCTTATGCCTGGATGGGTGGAGTTCAGAACCTCCAGAACCCAAGCAGCTAGATGGAGTGCACCTCGGAGTGTGGCACTGCCAGGACCTTGCATCTGGATGTGAGGAGTTCAGAGCCTCTGGAGTGCAGGGCTAGCTGGAGCATGCTTCTGGTGTATGGTGCCAGGGCCTTGCTCTTGACTGGGTGGAGTTTGGAACCTCCAGGATCTGCCACTTGGCTACCAAAGCTATTTCTTTGAATCAGATCATCTCTTCCAACTAAGGATTTTATTTTTTTTATACAGGGTCTCACTGTGTATCCCAGGCTGGTCTTTAACTCACAACAATCTGCTTGCCTTAGCCTCCTGAGTGCTGGGATTACAGGTGTATGCCACCATGTCCAGTTTAGGAATTTAATTTCTTTATGAAAAGACTATATGGAAAGCAAGAAATTAAGGAGTTAGGTCCTTTTACTGACCATGATGCTGATTCTGGCTCCATGGTCTGAGCTCCTCTCTTTCTCCCTCTTCCAAAGTGTCCCTGTGTGTCAGGTAGGGGAGAAGGATGTGTTATATGGGCCCCTCTGTGAGTGCATGCCCTTGTACAAGTGCACATAATATATGGTGAGTGTGAACAACATGCTTGGCATCTGCTGGGTGCTGTAAGGTGCAGAGCAGTAGACCAACCACCTGCCTTTCACAGGTGTTTGACTTCTGGCGAGGGAGGCCCCTACAGGCTCTGAAGAGACTGTTCCCTAAAGGTGGGGCAGGCCAAGTGCTATGGAATTTTGATAACTGGAACTGATCTCTCAAAAGTTTCTATTCAAGTCATCAAACATTTACTAAATTCCTCCCAGGGACAGCTCTGTATGATTTGCATTTGGTTCTTTTACCTTGCCTATCCCATGGAAGGCATGAGAAATATTATTCACTTCATTGGCACCCTTTGAAAAACACTGTGCTTAACCTGTGCTCAGGGAGAGACATATTTGGAGAAGTTCTGCTCACCACGATGACACAGTGTGATCAAAACATATGGTGAATATTTAAATTTAAAAACTCATTATAGTAATAGACACCTTGCCATTTATTCTCTTCAAAATACTCCCATTTGATTTGGACACATAGATCTCATCCTTCTTACTCCTTTCTGGAGCAGTTCTGGAAGTTGTGTTTTGTGGCTGTCTTTATGAGGTGTGATGAAAACACAGTGAATGCTGTAGCCGAGGGTTGTCTGATAGAAAGACAGGCTTGTAAAAGAAGTATAGTGTATCCTTATTCACCTTATTCACCAAATCTGGCACCATGTGACCTCTGGCTCTCTACAAAGCCAAAAGGATTGTGAAAGGTGACTGTTTTGAATCAGCTCTGAACATCATAGGGGAACTAAAGACACTCATGAAATAGGACTTCCAGAAAACTGGCTTAGAAAGCAGAAAGAACAATGGGATAAGCAAGGTTGAATTATTTTGAGAGGAATTAATGGCACGGCATATTTAATCATAATAAATTTCTTTTAAAAAAATTTAGACACCACATTTTTTAAAAAAAATCACACCTTATATGTTGGAGTTTCTAAGTATTTAAATTTTTTACTGTGGCCCTTTGTACTTTATTTTCTTTTTTACCAGTTCCTACTCCTGTGAATCCCTTCTCCTTCTCTAAAACCAGCTAGAAGGCTTGGTCTCATCGAACACAGCAATTTGCAAAGCTCACCTTGTTTCAGGTACCCTGCAGTGTCTGCGCATGGCACAAGAACAGGAAGGAAAGTGCATCTCACAGGCCTCGGGGCAGGAAATAATGTTCTTAAAGTGGAGAGTGCCAAGGGAATAGCTGTGCTCTATGTCAACTGCTGCCACATGTTGGTGGCACTCTCAGAGAAGGCAAAATGGCTCCTCTGGGAGCCTTGAGCTACAGTCATTACTACTACTATTATTAATAATTAAAACCACTCAGTTAATGTTCATGACAAAGTTCCAAAGTAGGAATATTGTGACCTGTAATTTTCTTTGAGACAAGGTCTTGTTTTGTAGTCCAGGCTGGCTTTGAACTTCCAATCTGGGTGGAGTAGTAAGCAGCAGAGGAAACAGCCTCTCTGAGAGACACCATCTAGATGTGGGAATATACCATTGTGAGGAAGACAAGAAGGAAGGAAGTGGGTCCCTTTGACCCAGGAAGAGTCTGAATTCTGAATCGAAGCCCACAGAGAGACTAAAAAGAAAAACTTCTACTTGTATATAGGCCAACACTAGATTTCTGTGTATGGCTTTGTGACCTTGTACCATGACCTTGCTAAACCTGCTTGTCTGTTCTATTGATTTTTATGTTGATTCCTTGTAAATATCATCTACATTAAAAAAATCAATAAAAGGTTTCAACAGAAAATAAAAAGAAAAACTTCAATGAAGAAGAAGGCAGTAGCTGGCAGTACCTTTGCCTGGAGCCAGACTCACTGAGTGGAGGGAGCTGTTGGAACCTGGGGACACACGGTCACAGTGTCAGTGTCAGCTGGTGACCCTGGAGACCTCTGTGGAGAGACTCGGCAGTGGAGGGGAGCAGCGGATGTGGAGGACTGTGCTGGCTGGCAGTGAGTGCAGAGGACTTGGTCTTCCCGCAGGAGACAGCAGCTGGCTTGGAGCCATTTTGGAGTTGGCTCGGATAAGCCTGGAACCAGAACTGTTGCCAGCTTCCTCCAGCAGCTCCTAGCTAGGTGAAGACCTGTGGAAACTGCTTGGACTGCAGCGAGCCCAGTGAGTCTGGTCTCAGGGCTGGCCTGCTAAGGTTGTCTACTATTCTATCATAAAGCAATTGCTGGCTTGTGGGGATACAGTGCCACAATTTGGGATGCTGTCTCCATAGGCTGTCTACTAGTGAATCCAGAGAGAATCCTGGAAGTGGACTTTTGTTTGTTTGTTTTTTAGTTTTTCTTTTCTTCTTTTCTTGTTTGTTTTACTCAGTTTGTCTTTTATTTTTCTTTCTCCTTTATTGTTTTCTTTCTTTCTTTCTTTTTCTTTTTTCTTTTTCTTTTTCTTTTCTTTTCTTTTTTTTTTTTTTTTTTTTTTTTTTTTTTTTTTTTTTTTTTTTTTTTTTTTTTTTTTTTTTTTTTTTGAGTGTGAGTGTGGTTTCTGTCTTCCTTGTGGGTGTGGTTCTGTTCTGTTCTACCTTTTGTCTCTTTCAGCTCTCTTTTCCTTCAGTCTTCTATATCAGTTTTCCCAAGTTGGTGGGACCATCTTTGCCCTCCAACCTACTTGTAATCTCTTTCGCTTTTCCCACTTCTCTGTCTTCTCCTTAATCCATTTTGGGTCCTGACCCTTGAGGACAGAATTGACATATTGCAGACTTACGTGTTGTATATGATTGTTTTCATTCTGTTGTATGGTCACAAATTCAGTTTATATGGTTGTGGGTTGCAAATCATAGGTTGGCTCAGTTTATTGTTTTGTTGGCTATGTTTGGTGCTGTTGGTGCCCCTGAAGCCAAAATTAACTTGATTGTTCTGGATAGCTGTTGGCCCTGATGGTCCAGGACTAAGATTGACTGCGGGTCATAGAGAGTGCTGAGGCATGGTGCCAAAGAACCAGGGACTGGGCTAGGTGAGCAATAGCTTCTCATCTCTAACAAAGTGAGAAGGTGGGATGTTCCAATAGACTTGGAGCCCAGGAACCAGCTACACCTGGAAGATACTGCAGAGAAGTGATCATCACCTGGATGTCCTTAATACCACCAATAAAGCAACCCACCACAGGCAACAAATAGGTATCACTCTAGGAATTAAACAAAGACAGAAAAGAAATGAGAAGACACTTAAACAAGACACAAAATCAGAAACACAGTTCACAAAAGGCAAACCCAGGGGGCAATGAGGTTGGAAAATCTGAAAGCCTCCTACCAGGTCTTTCTGAAATGGTAACAAAGCAATTGAATGAGGCCCTGTAAAAAATGAAATCAGAAATAATCTGTCAAATAACAACAGAGATTACCAAAATACACATCATGCTTAGTGATGTTAGAGCAGACACAGACAAAAAAATAGATGAGCTTAGGCAAATTATGAAAGCACAACATAGGAAACAAATGAATTCCATAAAGCAGATTCAAGCAGATATCCAGAACTGAAAACTCCATTGAAAGTATTCAAAGCAGATTAGGCCAATGTGAGGACAGGATCTCAGATACTGAAAACAGGCTTGCAGTAAGTGACCAGGAAAAGAAATGTTTCTCAAAACTAGCAAGGGAACCTGAGAAATCAATGCAGCAGCTTCTTGATGAGACAAAGAAAAATAAATTAAGGTTAATTGGAGTCAATGTAAAAGCAGGAGATACCACAAATGACATTTAAAAACATGTTCACAAACATTGTGACAGAAAACTTTCCTGGTAGAGAAAAAGAATTTGGCATACAAATAAGTGAAGCATATAGAACTACAATTAGCAATGATAAAAAAAACTCCTTCCAGGCATATCACAGTCAAGATTCCAGAAATTCAACACAAGAATAAAATCTTAAAAGCTGTTAGGGAAAAGGATCACTTATAAAGGAAAACCCATTGGAATTACAGCTGACTTCTCAGCACAAACTCTCAAGTCAAGGAGAGCTTAAAGTACTCCAAGATCTAAAGGAAAATGACTTTCAACCCAGACTGATGCATCCCACAAAACTATCTTTGAAAATAGATGGAGAAATAAGGTACTTCCATGACAAAGAACATCTGAGGAAATTTACGACCACCAAACCAGCACTCCAAAATCTTCTGAAGGACATTTTAGAAAGAGATAATTAGGACTACAACTCCATGAACCCCAGCAGAAGGAATCCACCAGGAAAGGCAAACAATTAGAGGGAAGGGAAAAAGAACAAAAAGGGGGAGCCAATAATAGGAAAATAGCATGACAAGGATAAGTCAATATGTATCAGTTTTAACCATTAATGTTAATGGTCTTAGTTCACCAGTCAAAGATACAGACTGGCAGAATGGATCAAGAAGCAAGATCCAACAATATGCTGTGTACAAGAAACACAGTTAATTCAAAAAGAAACTTATAGACTGAAAGTCAAAGAATGGAAAACAATACTCCATGCAACAGGAATTCAGAAAAAAGCAGGGGTTGCTATTCTATTTGGAGATAAAGTCAATTTCAAGCCAAGATGATTAAGAGAGACAAAGAAAGTGACTGTATCTTAGTAAAGGGTACAATCCAAGAGGAAGAGATAACAATCATAACTATATATGCAACAAATGTTAGTGCACCCTGTTATATAAAATAATTATTAATGGACATAAAAAATCAAATAAGCCTTAATACAGTTATGTTGGGAGACCTCGCTACCCTGCTGTCACAAAAAGACAGATCAACTAGACAAAAAGTCAATAATGAAATATTAGAACTAAATCAAACTTTTGAGCAAATGGACTTGGTAGATGTCTATAGTCTTTCACCCCACAATATCAGAATACACATTCTTCTCAGCTGCACATGGGACATTCTCCGAAATAGACCATATACTGGCTCGTAGAACATGCTTGAATAAATGTAAAGGAATTTAAATTATCCCATTCCTACTGTCAGACCACAGTGCAATGAATTTGGAAATCCATGACAAAGGAAGCCACAAGAACTTTATCAACACATGGAAATTAAATAGCATCCTACTGAACAATCAGTGGGTCACAGATAAAATTAAAGAAGAAATTAGACAGTTTTTATAGTTGAATGACAATGACAATACAACATACCAGAACTTGCCGGGCATGGTGGCGCATGCCTTTAATCCCAGCACTTGGGAGGCTGAGGTAGGAGGAGCGTTGTGAGTTCAAGGCCGGCTTGGGCTACAACGTGAGCACAAGGCAGGCCTGAGCTACACAGTGCAACCCTGCCTCAAAAAACCAGGGCCGGGAGTTTGGCTCAGTGGCTTATGCGCCTGTCAGGCAGGCGCGAGGTTGCGAGTTCAATCCTCGGTGCCGCAAAAAGAAAACCAAACAAACATACCAGAACTTGTGGGACACAATGAAAGCAGTCTTAAGAGGGAAATTTATAGCAGTAAATAACCATATCAGGAAAACAGAACAAGCTCATATAAATAACTTACAGTTGAACCTCAGACTTCTAGAAAAAGAAGAGCAGGCTAAACCTAAAGCTCCTAAAATGGAGGAAATTATCAGAGCAGAAATTAACACACTGGAGACTAAAAAAAGCAATACAAAGAATCAATGAATCAAAGAATTTGTTCTTTGAAAGATTAAATAAAATTGACAAGCCCTTGGCCAACCTTATCAAAAAAAAGGAAAGAAAAGACTCAAATCCATGCAATTAGGAATGAAACGGGTGAAATCACAACAGACCCTGTAGAAATCCAGAAAATCATCTATACCTACTTTGAAAACTGTATGCTAATAAGATGGAAAATACAGAAGAAATGGACATATGAATACATATAAATTACTAAAGTTGAATCAAGAAGATATAAAAATCCTAAATAACCTAGTATCATTAAATACAATTAAAGATGTAATTAAAAACCTATCAACAAGGAAAAGCCCAGGCCCTTATGGATTCACTGCTGAATTCTACAAGAAATTTGGTGAACATCTAACACCACTACTTCTCAAACTCTTTAATGAAATCAAAAGGGAAGCAGTACTCCCAAATTCATTCCTGAAGGAAGTATTACTCTGATTCCAAAACCAGAGAAGGACCCAACTAAGAAAGAGAATTACAGGTCAGTTTCTCTAATGAACATTGATGCAAAAATCCTCAATAAGATACTGGCAAACAGACTGCAGCAAATCGTCAAAAAGATGGTATGCCATGATCAAGTGAGATTCGTCCCAGAGATGCAGGGATGGTTCAACATATGTAAATCCATAAGTGCAATATATCATGTTAACAGAACCAAGGATAAAAATCATATGATCATCTCAATAGATGCAGAAAAAGCTTTTGACAAAGTCCAGCATCCATTCATGATAAAAACTCTACAGAAAATTGGAATAGATGGTCTTTATCTCAATCTGATAAAAGCCATCTATGACAAACCAACAGCCAACATCATACTAAATGGACAAAGACTGAAAGCTTTCACTGTAAAATCAAGAACAAGACAAGAATGTCCACTGTCTCCACTCATATTCAACATAGTCCTGGAAACTTTAGCCAGAGCAATTAGATAAGAGAAAGAAATAAAAGGAATAAAGATAGGAAAGAAAGAAGTTAAGCTATCATTATTTGTAGATGACATGATACTCTACTTTTAGAAGATCTCAAAAACTCTACCAAAAGACTTCTAGATTTAATAAGCAGATTTAGTAATGTAGCTGGTTAAAAAGTCAACACTCAAGCCAAGTGTGGTGATGCACGCCTTTAATCCCAGCACTCAGGAGACTGAGGTAGGTGGAGCGTTGTGGGTTCGAGTCTGGCTTGGGCTACAATGTGAGCTAGGCCGGCCTGAACTACATAGTGCGCCCCTACCTCAGAAAAAATAGGGCCGGGAGTTTGGCTCAGTGGCTTAAGGGCCTGCTTGGCAGGCACAAGGTTGTGAGTTTGATCCCCGGTATCAACCAAAAAAAAAAAAAAAAAAGAAAGTCAACACTCAAAAATCAATAGCCTTCTTATACACGAATAACAAACTCATTGAGAGAGAAATCAGGGAAACAATACCTTTCACAATAGCATAAAAAATGAAATACTTAGGAATCAATCTAATGAAAGATGTAAAAGACCTCTATGCTGAAAACTATAGTACTCTGAAACAGGAGATTGAAGAGGATATTAGAAAGTGGAGAGATATCCCATGTTCTTGGGTAGGAAGAATCAATATACTGAAAATGGCCATACTTCCAAAACTGTTATATAGGTTCAATGCAATCCCAATAAAAATTCCAATAGAATTAGAGAAAACAATCCTGAAATTCATCTGGAACCAGAAGAGACCTAGAATAGCAAACGCGATCCTAGGCAACCAAGATAAGATAGGGGGCATCACAATTCCTGACTTGAAATTATCCTGTAAAGCTACTGTGATAAAAACAGTATGGTACTGGGAAAAAAATCCAGACCTGAAGATCAGTGGAATAGATTAGAAGATGCAGAAACAACTGCAGACACACTTAGCTACCTTATCTTTGACAAAGGTGCCAAACACATTCATTGGAAGAAAGATAGCCTCTTTAATAAATGTTGGTGGAAAAACTGGCTTTGCACATGCCAAAGATTAAAACTGGACTCATATCTTTCTCCATGTGCTAAGCTAAAATCTGAATGGACTAACAATCTCAATATTAAAATAGAAACATTAAATTTGCTGGAAGATAGAGTAGGTAAATCTCTTGAAGACATTAGTGTTGGCAAAGACTTAATGAATAAAACCCAGATTGCACAGGACTTATCACAAAGAATCAACAAATGGGTTCTCATCCTACTGAAAAGCTTTTGTACAGCAAGAGAAACCACCAACAGAGTGAAGAGACAACCCACAATGTGGGAGAAAATGTTTGCCAGCTGTCCCTCAGATAAAGGATTACTATTGAGAACATAAAGAACTCAAAAAAATCAGTCCTCCAAAATTTAAAGACCCAATTCAAAAATGGGCATCTAAGAAGAATGTACATGTTTCAGATGAAGAAGTAGAAGCAGCAAATAAATATGTGAAAAAATGTTCAACAGCACTGGTCATTTGAGATGTGCAAATTAAAACAACACTGAGATTCCACCTCATCTCAGAAAGAATGGCTAGTATTAAGTAGTCAACCAGTAACAAGTGCTGGAGAGGCTGTGGGGGAAAAGGAACCCTTCACTGCTGGTGGGAGTACAGGCTGATGCAACCACTGTCGAAATCAGTGTGGAGATTCCTCAAAAAGCTAGGATTGGAGATCCCATTTGACCCAGTTATTCTCCTTCTGGGTATCTTCCCAAAAGAATTAAAAACATCATACCATAGTGATAGGTGTGCACCTTTGTTTATAGCAGCACAGTTCATAATAGCCAGATCTTGGTAACAACCTAAATGCCCATTGACTGAGGAATGGGCAAAAAAGATGTGGGATTTCTGTATAATGGAATACTACTCAGCTATAAAGAATGATAAACTGGACACTTTTATACTTAAATGGATGTGCCTTGAGAACATATTTATCAGTGAAATAAATAAGTCACACATGTGTAAGCATCATATTGTTTCACTTATGTGACAAACTGAAAGAAAAACTATGCATATGTTTATGTATATGTATATAAAAAATAGTTAAGATAGTTAAAGGAAAAAAAAAGCACAGTGACCTCCTTTGTCATCCACTTGGCCTGTCCTGAAGAAAATTCAATGCTCCCCTTCAATGGAAAAAAAAAAAGAATTCTGCTGAGATTTTGATAGATAATGAGATGAATCTATAGATAAATTTAGGGAGAATAAATGTTTTGATGTTTGTCCAATTCACATATGTAGTCTCTCTCCACTTACTTAGGTTTTATTTGAGTACTTTTGATCCGTTCTTATAGTTTTTAGGATACAGATAATGAATGTATTTTGGTAGATTTATACAGTAATTTTATTTTAAGTTTTTTTGTGATGTTGTAACTTGTACCTTGCAACTTTACTTTTGAATTCTTCATTGCTTATATATAGGCCAACACTAGATTTCTGTATATGGCTTTGTGACCTTGTACCATGACCTTGATAAACCTGCTTGTCTGTTCTATTGACTCTTATGTAGATGCTTTGTAAAGAATCTATAATCTACATTATTTTCTATGTAAGCAATCATGTTTTTCACAAATGTAGACAGGTTTATTTTTTCCTATCTTTATGTTTCTTGCCTGTTGCATTGGCTGGAATTCCCAAGTCAGTGTTGAATAATAGAAATAATTTCTTTTATCTCTTTTTCTTTCTGCCCCCTCCCTTAATCTCCCTCTCCCAGTTTCATCCAATCTATCAGTGCTTGTGAGAGTAAATCTGAAAAAAAAAAAAAAAAAAAAAAAAGAACTTACAATCCTCCTGCCTCAGCTTCCTGATTGCTGGGATGGCAGGCATGTGCCATGACACCTGGTTTGTGATGTGTGTATCACAAAGGAAAGGACTTGTAAGTAGATTAGGTTATATCCCTACAAAAAGGCAGAACCAGGATTCAAGTCAGAATATTTTTGGTTTTGTTGACTGAATCTTTCAGTGAATAAAAGCCTGGTGACATCACAGTGTGGGCACATGCTAAACGTTTACCAGTGGATCTGATTTCAGTGTTGTGAACTTTCTGTGCTTTTTCCCAAGCATTGGTAGGGTGTATTATCTAAATTTAAGTAAGTTATAGGCCATAGAACTATGTTAAGCTCACTAAGTCACTTTTTAAAAAATGGACTTTTAATTTATCATTATTATTGTTTTTTATTATTATTGTTTTTATTATTGTTTATTATTAATTTATTATTATTGTTTTTGTAGTGCCAGGGATCAAACATGGGGCCTGAACGCTAAGCAAGTGCTCTACCACCGAGTGCTGTCCCCATCCCCAGGCAACTGTTTAAGTGCCTTACTGAAAGGACAAGGTGTCATCAATCGATTAACAAGCGCCTAGTCTTTGGTGTTATACCTGGATCCCCAACAAGGTGCATTTATGGACAGCAGAGTGAGACGTTCACAGGCCCTTGTTTTCTTTTCTTTTTTTTTTTTCCCGGCACTGGGGATCAAACTCACAACCTAGCGCCTGCCAGACAGGCGCTTAAGCCACTGAGTCAAACTCCCAGCCCTGGTTTTTTTTTTGAGGCAGGGTCGCACTATGTAGCTCAGGTCGGCCTTGCGCTCATGTTGTAGCCCAAGCCGGCCTCGAACTCACAACGCTCCGCCTACCTCAACCTCCAGAGTGCTGGGATTAAAGGCGTGCACCACCACGCCCGGCTAGGCACTTGTTTTCTTGATTCCTTGTTAATGTGGTAACACTGAGTGATTTCAGCTCTCTGCTTGCTCCTCACTCACTGGGGGCTGGGGTGAGGGAAGACAAAGGTGAATACTTTCCAGGAGGCCGTGGGAGGAAAACAGCGATTGGAGTGACCCATGTGTTGGAAGCTGGCATTTGAATAATGAGCAGTAATTTGAGAGTGTATTTAGAATTCCTTCATTTCTTATCCTCTTATCCTGTCTACCTTAAAGACTCAGATATATAGATATAGATATAGATATATATATATATATATATATATAGATATAGATATATAGATATAGATATAGATATATATTTTTATTAGTCCATGTCTGCAGTATATAATGATTACATTTCTTGTGTGGAGCTGGTACATATACATAACACATCTTAAATTCTTTTCATCCCCTTCCCTCTCTTTTTTTTTGAGATAGGGTCTCGCTGTGTAGTTCAGGTTGGCCTTGAATTCACTACGTAGTCCAGATTGGCCTCGAACTTGCAGTGATCCTCTTGCCTCAGCCTCTCAAGTGCTGGGATTACAGGTGTGTGCCGCCACACCTGGCTTTCCTGTATCTCTTGACCCCCTTCCCGTGTGAGGAAGCTCTATCTCTCTATGTCTTAATATCTTCATTTTGCTCTTTATTTATACTTTGGGTTTCTCATACAGGATAAACCATATGATATTTAAGCTTGTGTGTCTGATTTGTGTCACTTAACACCATGGTCTCCAGGTGCAGACACTTTCCTACATGACTCCAGTTGGTCCGTCTTTGTGGCATGGTAGTACTTACTTTGCTGTGTTTCTTTTCACAGTGTAGGCAGCTGAAATGTGCATCAGCTTGAGGTCATGTACAAGAAACCCTGCAGCATTCTCCAAGGAGGAGGTCGCATACCACTTACAGAGGCCCTGAGAGCCCAGGTGGCCATGGCTGGCCCTTGGCTCCAAATTCAGTGCTGCTGCAGCTCCCCCAGGGTGTCGAGCTAGCAAGGAGTATCCTCCTCCCCTCTGCTATCATTTGAGGATTCATTTGCATGTATTTTCCAGACCATTTATTCCATAGCTTCTTGCCTTTGGGGACAAAGGTGCTGGAGATCAAACCTAGGGCTTTGTGCATGAAAAGCAAGCATTCTACCTTGGAGCTATTTCCCTGCCCCTTTTAAAAATTTTTTAACATTTGAGACAGGGTGTCCCTAAGTTGCATAGGCTGGCCTTGAACTTTGGATCCCCTGCCTCAGCCTCCTGAGTAGCTGGCATTACAGGTGGGTGCTACCACACGTGGCCATCCCACTGCTTCTTGGAGATCAGAGAGTATGCCTTAAAGCACGAACAGTGATTTCTGTGCTGGATACTGACTTTTTGGTATTTCCTGCTGGAGCTGTGCTTGGGTGGAGCTCCCTTTAGAAGCGCCAGAGTTTTCCTGTTTGTGCAGTTGATTTTGAGAACCTTAAATAAACTCTGTTGTTATGTGTCCAGAACAATAACAACTCAGCAACTTCTCGTTAAGCACCTACTATGAGTCTGCCACTGTTCCAACAGCTGAGGACACGCAGTGACCTCAGCAGACCCTGTTCTCAAAGAGCTCTCAGTCTGGTCCAGGACACAGATTAGTAAACAGACATTGGCTTCCACGTGGTAAGTGCCATGAAGGACAAAGTACAGAGTGCTGGGGACAGGAGGCGGGGCGAATCCGATGGCAGGAGTGACAGGGCTTGGGCAGGGGGTGTGCAGTGTGCCAGGAAAGATCCCTTAGAGCCCGAGCCAGCTGAACTGCATGTTAAATAGAAGAACCTGATTTTGAAGAGTCTGTTCTCAATTATCTGCAAGTAGATGATTCTAGTTTATTTGCAAGAAAACATCCCCCGCCCCAAGTTCTTTTGCAATGGCTTACACACCTCCACGCCTGCTATTTGTGTTGCATTTTGATACAGAGGTACCAAATTTCACCAAGGCAGAGGTACCAGACTGGACAGGCTTCTTGAAGGAGGGTTAGGAACTGGTCAAGTCATGGCCTTTCCTCCTTGGAATGAGGGGAAGGGAGACACTGAGGCAGGCAAGAAGGCGAGGTGCTTCCCGGCCCTTAGTGCCGGCTCCTTGTGGGGAGCTTCAGCGTCTCTTTTGAAGTGTATTGCGGGATTTCAAGCCGACACAACTCTATTCAAATGCCCCATAGGTGAAAAAGCATATTTCTGTACCACCAAATGTGAATGACTGGGGTATTATCTCTTCTCTTTTTAGATTCTCCTGCCATGGTTCCTCTCCATTAGTGCACATAACGAAGGCCTTCTTCTTGCCAAAAGAGAGGAGTGGGGATGGGGACCCTTACAAAGGCTTCTGTGTGTCTGGATAGCTGGAGTTTCCTGCCACTGCTCTTGGATCTACCTTTGATACCCTTGGCCAGGCAGTAAAAAAAATGTCCATTTATTGACTTTAAAAATCACTTTATTGAGGGATAATTTATAAACAAGAAAATACACTCATTTGAAGCATACAGCTCTATGAATTTTGACACATGTATACACCAGACCAGTCATTTCCACCCTCACAGCCTGCACATGTGCAGCCTTTCCCTGAAATTCCCTTCTGCCTTTTTCCATGCGTACATAGATTTTCTTTCGGTTTGTCACACAAGCCCCTTCTGCCTTTTTCTGTTGTGGCTGTCCCCAGTTGTGGCCTCAGGCAAGCGCTGACTTGCCTTCTGTCACCGTACATTAATTTTGCCTCTTCTAGAATTTCCAGTGCATGGCATCATACCGTGTGTATTCGTTGGAGTCTGACTTTTTTGCACGGGTTAATGTTTCTGAGATTCATCCTTGTGAATCTTCTTTTTACCTAAAGTTCTGATATTTGAAGTAGCCAACAGTTGTTCACTTGCTTAGCAAGAGGATCAGATGGAGTCCCTCTGGCCTGGACATCTATCAGCCTGGCCGAGAAACAGAGGCCTGAGAGTTACACTGGGTTAGCACCGATCGCCCACACTGAAGAGCTGGCCCAACACGTGACCTTCTGAGCTGCGGGAGTCTGGGGAAACAGGAAGAGCCGGAGTTCTGCTGAAGGGTAGCACCAGTGATGGAGGATGACAGGGCTCTTTGCTCAGTCCTTTTATAAGCTCAGCAAACTGTGACAGTCCCGGGGAATATAGCCATATGTTGCTGTATTTATATGTGTGTTTGTCTCCAGAGACCTGGTAGGCAGTGGTGGTGAGACGGGCTTCCTGAAGGATCTGCGTACGCAGAGGTAACTGGGCTGAGCCGAGCCTGCGCCAGGCCACAGAGACGCAGAGGGACACATAACAGTGACCCTGAGAGCCTGCTGACCACGTCAGGCGCTGTGCTCGGCTCCTTACAGGAACATTTTTGGCACGAGGGACCAGTTTTGTGGGTGGGGCTGTGTGGGGAGGTTAAGTTCTCTTCTTTCCGTGAGTATGTGTTTGTTGTATGTAATAACTACATTCCTGGGGCCGGGGATTTAGCTCAGCGGCACAGCACCTGCGTGGCAAAGCACAAGGCCGTGAGTTCGATCCCCGGTACCAAAAAACAAAACAACAACAACAAAACCAGAATAATGACATTGCTCCATGCTATGTAGCATCACCTCCTCAGCCCTGCCTCGGGTCATCAGACGTTAGACTGCCACAAGGCGGGCGTGCCCTGGCCCCTTCACATGCGCAGTTCACCGCAGGGTTTGTGCGCCTGAGAATCTAACAGGGACACAGATCTGACAGGCAGTGGGGCGCGGGCGCTGGTGCAGGAGGTAAGGAGAGGCAGACGGATGAAGCCTCACTTGCTCGCCTGCCGCTCCCCTCGGGCTGTGTAGCCTGGTTCCTAACAGCTGCAGGCACCCCCACCTTACAAAGATTGCTTCACTGAACCTGTGCCTGTGCCCTATATAGCAAAGGCCTGTCTCTGCCCGCGTCCCTGGTTCATCTTCCCAACACTTCCCTGAGCCCTGTCCTCCAGTCTAGGTCAGATGGTCCCCTTATGGCGTCAGCATCCTCTTCCGTCACCTTTATAGCAATGCTAAAGTTACAGTGATCTGTGCAAAGATCAGACTAAGTATCTGCTTCCCTACCAGATGACTAGCTCCAGGAGGTCAGGGGCCATTTTATTTTTATTTTATTTGCTCTTAGTTGTATCTCCACACCCTGGCAGAGTTTCTAGAGCATAGCGATTGCTCAGTAAATATTTACTGCCTGAAGGCAATGCGTAGAAGTCCTTCACTTTCCATACAAGTGTTCCCTGGCTCCCTGAGTACTCTTCTGTGGCCTAGAAATGCATCATATGTGACCCTAGGAAGTGACACGAAGTCTCTCACCCACTGCCATTCTCCTGGGTATTTAGGGAAAAGTAATATCTAAATTCGAGCTATAGTACTGCTCCCAAGCATCAGAATTTATGTCAACTGTGGAGATAAATCTGGAAGCAGGAGAAAGCTGGGTAGGCTCTGAATGAATTAGGAAATCTGAATAACATTTTAATGAAGTACAATGTTGCTTAAATACACCCACCTTCTGAATGAAATACACATTCTTGGATCCTTCTGCTTCTCAACAAAAGTACACTTAGTCCCATGTTCTCACTGGGAGGCTGATAAGTATCTATTTCCTTCTATTCTTGCCATGGTAATTCCCCAACTATATAAAATTTACAAACTGCTTCGGAGGCATTTTGGAGATAGGTGCCATGGAAATGTATGAGATTATTGAAATAAATGCTGATGGAGAGATTTCCCAGGTGGATAGTTAAAATACACACAGGCGCACACCCACACGCACAGCCCATCCTCCGGATACTTTTGGCTTTGATCAGGGCAGATAAATTTTCCTACCTGACGGTTGTAAGTCAAGAAGTGTGTTTTAATAGTCGCTAGCTTTCTGCTTCTGTTTGTTGCTGTCTCAGGCAATCCTTCACCTGCTGGGACACAGGACCTGAAGGCTTTTGGCACACGCAGAGGTCGTGCTTAGCAGCAAGGTAAATAAATATTGGCGTGCTGTACAGGAGAGGTGTATATAGAAATAAGTCAGGCTATCTTGGAATTCATCACTCTTCTGACTAATAAGCTAATAGGAAATCGTGCATTTACTGGTTTTTATGCCAAATAAAAACAAAATATTTCTAGCTGGGCATGATGCCCAATGCCTGTAATCCCAACTACTTGGGAGGCTGAAGCAGGAGGATTGAAAATTCAAGGTCCACCTGCGCAACATAGTGAGACCCCCTTCCCAAAATAAAATTAAAGCGACGTGGGATAGCTCAGTGATAGAACACTTGCCTAGCATGCAGCAAGTCTAGCAATGGAAAAACGTAAAAGATTTGTGTAATATAAAACCTGGACAGCATTGAGGGCCAGTAAATACCGAGTAAATAATTTTGAAGGTGAACATATGCCTTCTTTCACAGATCCTGATTGTTAGATCGGCACACTGAGCCTGCCCCTCTGACTTTAGCCCTCACATTCCTCGCCATCAGGGTTTGCATGGAGTCAGGCAATCAAGTCAGGGTGTTCCACACCCCAGTGCCTTGGCATGTGCTGCTCTTGGTGCTTGGACTGGAGAATGTTCCATGCATCCAAATGGGATGGGGTCATTTTCTGATCTTTGAATAACTGATATCAGGATCGTCCTTCATTTCCTTTAGGTAGGTTTTCTTGACTAATTATCACAGTCCTAGAATCACTTGCATTATCCTATATGCAATTTGATTGCGTAGCTCCATTTAACAAAACAAGACAGGACTCTCTTGGGAAGTCCCTGGGCTCACTTTGAGGCCACTGTCAACACTTCATTGTAACCCACTTGCCCACTTCTAACCTCTCAGATCACCTTCCAAAGCATTTCAGTCATGTAGGTGTTACTGAAATGCTCTCAAGGGAGAAAGGTGGAGGGTGCTTACGCTGATCACACACACGCACACACGCACACACACACGCACACACACACACAATTCCCCATTGCAACTCTCCACTCTGGGAGCCTTTTCTCCCATTGCCAGCTGCATAGCTCCTCTGTCTCCTCCAAGCATCCACCCACTACCTTCCTCCAGCTGTTCCAGCTGCAGCCTCCTCCCACCACTGGATTCCTCTCGATCAACCCAACCCCATCTGGCAATTTAGCCCACTTGTCCCCCGCTCCTCCACAGTCTTGCTTCCTTGAATTGTTATATTCTGCCCATCAAAGTATCTGAGATCGATCCCTCTTAAAAGGCAAGGGCATTGCAAATAACCAGGGCATTTATTCCTCTTCTACTAAAGACTGGAGCAATTGGAGGGTAGGAATCAGTCCTCATACTCCTTTGTATTCCCTATGCAAAATCATTACAATACTTGTGAAACGAAGGGATGGATAAACAGAAGAACGTAGCCACTGATTTCAGTCCTCGAAGTCTCACTCTAAGCATGGTTTTCTCCTGTTTAAAGATCTTCCCTACCTCCGAAACTCATGGCGTGGCCCACTGCCGTTTCTCCCTGGCTCCGGCACTCCACTCACTGTGACAGCTCCTCTTCCCCTCAAGCCCACAGTGCCTGTTCTTGCCTGCAGGTGTTCATTTAGTTGTCTCTCTAGGCCTGGGATAATCTATGTCATTCTTGAGGGTGACAGGTGCTGGGTCACCATCAGCCTACTATAGGTCAAGGCAGGTACATCTGGTCCACCCTTCAGGGCTCACTGTAGGTCTTCACGAGCTCCATCCTCCCCCGAGCTCTTCAGCCCAGGCGCGATTCTTTCTCTGTTGCATCATTAGGATGTAGGCTCTCTGTGTACCTCCTCGGAGGGCCCTTAATCATTTGGCCTTGCGCTGCTGAGGAATGTGTAGCAGGAAGCTCTGAGTCATTCCACTCCACTCACTGCTTAGGGTTATTATTAGGGCTAGTCACCAACATTTTTAGTTTTTTTTTTTTTTTTCCATTACCAGACTTGGGACAGGTTTGTACTTCCTTAATGCCTTGAAATTATGCATGGTTGATTTGCTTTGTCCAGTGAAATGTGAGTGGCATCTGTGTGACCCTCTGTGGGGAGGAAATTTTCAGAGGAAGTGTTAAGAGCTGGTGGGACTGAGCTTACTCTTTCCCCCTGTCCTGGTGATGGCTCTGTTTAAGATATCTGACAGTTACCTGATGATTAGCCTGGGTCCTTGAGTAAGGATCCAGCTAGTTCAGAAGGGGCATGTGGTATGAACAGGAAATGTACTGTGTTAACCTCTAAGATTTAAAGGTTATTTATTACTGCAGCACAACCGATCTTATCCAGACTGACTGTTGTAGTCAGGGGTTACAGGGAGAACAACTACATACAGGACACAGGATTTGTAATACTGTTTTATCATAATCACCCAAAGTTAAACACAAGACGGTGCAGGAAGATCTGTCCACAACACTAAGACCCAGGATAGCCGAGGGCCTGGATCCCACAGCAATGTCATGCAAGAGTCCCACTAGAGACCCGAATGCATG
>RJWM01025294.1:0-29691 GCA_004363535.1 Dasyprocta punctata | reverse complement strand
TTTTTTCGCTACAGTAAAAAACACTTGGCACTCATCCTTCTTAAAATACTCCCTCTCACCCTAAACACACTTGTCTCATTGTTCTTATGACTTTATGAAACAATTCTGGAAGTCCTTTGTCTTAGTTACTTTTCTTCTTGCTGAGACAGAATACCTGACACCCAAGATTAAAGAAGGAAAGATTTATTTACTTCAAAGTTTGTAGTGGTTTCAATCCATAGTTGACTGGCTCTAAGGCAGAGTGGCATGGCTGAGGGGCAACCATTCATTTCTGTGGAAGACAGCAAAAGCAACAAGATAGTGTCTGGGAAACAAGCCTCTTTCCCTTCCTTATACTGTATGCTGGCTACCCCCTTCCCCCAGGGTGGGTGTAGCACTCACACCCTTAATGTTTTTACAAGGTAGGTTAGAAAACAGAGTGAGGGCTGGGGATATAGCTCAGTGGCACAGCACCTGCCTGGCAAGCATGAGGGCACCAGTTCAATCCCTGGTACCACCCCCAAAAAAACCAGAGTGCATGCTACTGCTGAGTGTCATCCAACAGAAAAACAAACTTGCAAAAGCATTACTATTTATACCCATCAACTTTATTCACTAAATCTGGCACTACACAAATTCTGGCTCTTTCCCAAAGTCAAAATAACAATGAATGATAAGCATTTTGAATCAATTCAGGACATCATAGCAAACATAACAGTGCAACTAAAGACACTCAGAACTGCTTCAGAAAGTGGTAAGAATGCTGTAATAAATATATTTGAAGTGAGAGGGAGTATCCTGGAAAGAATTAATGGCAAAGTGCCTTTTACAGAAATGAATATTTTAAAAAACATATTTTTTTCTATCATACCTTGAACATATCCTAGGTCACCTACCTTGAGAACTTTCCTAAGACCCTATAAAAACCCCTAACCCCTGATATTAATGCACTTATCTCTTGAGGACCTGCATCCTAGTTTGAGTGTGTACTTCTTTAACTCTGCTGAATACACATTTATACACCTGTCACTGACATCTCATGCAACTTTTTTGTGATGTGAATCAGCAAACCTATGACCTATCCTGTGGAGGTGGGTGAATTGAGGCCTGAATCTCCTCTTTGGGGGGCCACTATGAACTCCCATCCAATTATACAATAACTGCTGACATTTGACTTGGAATTATACTGAATTCACAAGTCCACTAGGAAGGAACTGAAGATTTTCAGACTTGTTTCTCATTCATGTTGGTGACATACGTTCCCACTTACCTAAGATTTTAAGTGTACCTCAAGAGAGTACTGTATTTTTCCTAGAAAGACTTTTTATATTCTCTACTAATAACTAGAAATTTTGACATTGGAGTTATGATGATGTCTCATTTTCTGTTATATTTTCTAATTGGTGACTGTTGATTTAGTTGAATTTTATTGATTTATGTGTGTTCAGGTTTTTATTTGGAAACTGTGGTAAACTGTCTCATTAATTATCAGGGTTTATTCTATTGATCCAGATAGGATTACTTTGTGGATGAGGAAATCATCTATAAATAATGATCTTCAAAGTATTTTTCCTTTTCTTATTCCTGGCCTCTTTCCACATCCTTATTTGCTCCTCATTTTGGAAAGAAGCTTTAACTGACTCATGAATTTGGAAGAAACTAGGTGTATGTCACTCAGTCCTTTCTGCGCAGCACCTCTGGGAGCAAATCTTCCCCCAGGAAGCAGAATTTCCAACTTTCCAGCCTTCAATTATAGAAGGAGGTCAGTCTGATACTCTATAATCTATGTAATTCAAAGATAAGTTAACGGCAAATACACTGGACAGGCTGATATGTGCCCATTCTTCTGTATCATCTTTATCAGTGATAAGGCAATCTTCTTATTATCATCTATCTTTTTTATTAATTTGTTCGGGAGTTCATCTGACAAAAAGATGGTATTATTTATTACACCCCTAACACCTACACACCTCCTGATCATTCCACTTCTGCTGTGGTTTGAATTTCTGTCTGCCTCCAGAATTCATAATTGAAAATCAATTTTCAGTGCAGTATTACTAAGAGATAGGACCTTTAAGAAGTGATTAGGCCATGAGAATGATAATGAGGATCTTATAGAAGAGGCTTCATACAGTGCCCTTTTTGCCAGTCCCTGTCTCCTGTTTTAGGCTGTCACCTTGGGATTCAAACTCTTTCTATGTTTCAGTGGACTCTTCATTGGTCTAATGTTAGTGCTGAAATTCATCCACATGTCTTTTGTTTCTTCCCAAGTTGAACTTGAGCAAGGGACACAATGGTTTATGCTGATTTTTCATGAGCTCCAGAACTGAAATTCCTCCTGAAGATTCTGAGTGTTAGCTAGACGTGGTGGCACATCCCTGTAACCCCAGTAATCTGAGAGGCAGTGGCAAGAGGATCACAGATTGAGCTCAGCACAGGCAAATCATCAATTTAGCAAGACTTACTCTATTTAAAAATTTTTTAAAAAATGAAAAAGGAGTGGAGATATAGCTCAGGGTTAAGGCTCTGCATATGATTCTTAGTAAAGAAATAAAAGATTGTAAGTGTTGGTAATGGGGGGATGAGGCTTACATTCCCATTAAATGTACAAAGCTGGTGTATGGTAGGTTTTCACTAAGCACTGACTTTGTAGATTGATTCATTCAAAGATTTTTTAGATGATAGGTAAAGTCATGGGTCTTTATTTTAGCTTTTATCTTTGTACCTTGATGAAAACAATAATATTGCTTCAGGTGGCCTGAAAACTCAGAATGTTGGCATTTTAATGATCTAATCATTGGGAGAGCTCCCAGAGTCGATGCCATACATGAATATAAGGTTGAGAGAGATTTCTAATTAAATTTACATCTTCTTTCTGATTCTCAGCTTCCCTGGCTCTGGGAGCCACATGCAGGCCATGTATCATCATGCTGGTACTGTAAGATTTCAACAATTATGAGCGCTGCTATTTTCACGTACCCAGCTTCCCCTTCAAAAGAGCTCATAGTGTTAAACAAGAGCCCACAGAGTAGACATCAGTTATTTCAGCCCAAGCGGGTAGAAAACACTGAAGAAGAAATTTAGAACTCTTTCTACTTCATATTACCCTTTAAAGAAAAAAGAAAGGAAAAAGAGGAAGAGGGACTGAAGGACAGAAGAATAGGAAACACAGGAAAGGGAAGGACATAGCAGAATTTCCTTGCCCCTTTTTCCTCCTTCTCTGCTGTCTCTCTCCCATGAACCTCCTCACTGTCCTCACCTGTATGCTGGCACTGCACACTAGTCCCTGAACTCATTTCCCTTTTTACTTCAAATAGGTGCTGGTGAACGTTTTGCAATTCACTTGTCTGCTCTGTGAAAGCTTAGTGCAGAATTTCGGTGACATTTCTGGACCCTCTCTGGCCTGCTCCCACTTCCTGCTATTGTCTCACTGAAAGCCATGGGTCTTGTTGAGGAATTTGAAAATGTCTACCAAATTCCCCTTTCCTCCTTGCCACTGGGGAACATCTCTCTTTCCACACATCCATCCATTTTTCCCCTTGCATTACATTTCTAGCTTCTTCAATATCATTTCCTTTACTTCCTCTTCTTAGCCCTTCTGTTGCTGTTTTGGCTACTTTAACATCTTCCTCCTCCTACTTCTCTCAGTTAATCAATATTTTGTTTATTGATCACTTAGTGGATACCAAGCACTAAGCTATCATGAATCACTTCATTTAATAGTCAAAACATTCCAATGAAATACAGAATATCAATGTCCCTCTTTTACAGGAGATTCTTTTAAGGCTTAGAGAAGTCAAGTAACTTGTCCAAAGTTGCATAACCCCTAATTGATGGCTCTCATTAGGTCTTTCCCCTTGGCCTTGAAACATGGACATATTTGGTTATGCAACAAAGAGAACAAATACATCACCTCCTCAGAGGCATTGTTCTATTCCTCTTCCTTTTTTCACTGCTTACAGATCCATCCAGGAGATGTGTATCTATGCTTCTGTTTCCTCAACATCCAGACCTACCTTAAATCTTTGCACTCTCACTTTTGCTTGCTGCCATTCCACACATGCAAGAGTGACCTCTCCAACATCACTCTAACTAAAGTCAATGGCCACCTTCTTTCTAAATAAATGGCCTTTGTGATCCTTCTTGATGCCTTGTAGCTTTGATGTTTTTGATGATCCTGTTTTTGACATTTCAGCTGCCTGCCAACATAGCTTATTTAACAGACTTTCACAGTCATCAGAATATGCTGGATGATGCCACCATCTTAAGCAGTTGACTGAAACACTACTGTGTGGACCCCAAGGCCATAGCCATACATTTTCATTTCTTTTAAGGGTAAAGAGGCTTGCACTATCTTCAGAGATCTCCAAAGATTCAAAGATTTTCCAAAGATCCTTGAAAGGATCTTTTATAGATTTAAATTGATTTTTCAGCAAACTTTTTTTTTCATTTTTATTAGTATTTGTATTATATTTTATAGTATTTTAATTGCATAATATAAATATTTGTTTTGCACAATGTTTAATTCCTTGGGGAGTAATTGGTACTGTACATAATGAATTTTAATTACTCTTTAAATTCCCTTTTCTTCTCTCCCCCCTCCATCCATCTCTTGGTCCTCTTTTTTATGTCATTTCTGCAATAAATAATATTTATATTCCTTATGTAGCTTTACTTTTTATAAGTGATATCTAATCATTTGCAGTGAACTACTTGTATAACTCTTAAATGCTAAAGACCTTGATAACTAGATAATGTTGATAATTGCAGCAAAATATAAGCAACCCTGATAATACTACAAGTATCTTAGGACTTGAGGGAATAAAGGGGGTGTGAAATAAGGGGAGTTGTTCTCATCTTTATCTAATGGTTCAGCAGAAAATTGAATCTCCTGGGGATATTTTGTATATCATTTTGTCTATGATATTCTCCTAATTACTCTCATAGGAATATGTGTGACTATTGCTGAATATTTATTTTATTGGAAGATTTCAAAGTACATAAAATGAAAGAAATAGTTCAAACAAAGTAATTACGGATTTTGCCCCTCTAACACATGGCCCAGAGAAAGTGGAGTCTCTGGTTGATTAGAAGTGTGATGCGTGTGGTTTAACACACTAGGAGAATGAGAGTTGGCAGATTTACAAATGGAGAATACACTTAACATCTATATAGAACTCTATAGCATCCAAAGTACATTCACACACATTATCCCGTTTGTCATCTTCCAAATCCTTGTTCTGTACTAGTTTACAGAACAAGAAATAAAGAAATAAAAGTCCTGATAATTGAGGCTATTTCAGCAAATTTTCATTAACAGTAAACATAGGCTGAAGGCTGGGGGTCTTGCACCCCTACCATACACACATACACACAAACACACACACACACACACACACACACACACACACACACACACATCCATGAGTAGTTATGTGTTTATAATATGACCTTACTCTTCCATCTATCACTGCCTGAAACAACTGTGATGCAAGCTGAACCATTCAACTCTTATCTTTCCTCTTTTGGAACTGAAATCAAGAGACAAAACAAGTAGGAAAAGATTCCTGAGTAATGTGAGGATGCTCTAGAAAGAAAGTCTAAAAATTCAGAAGTATGAAACGTTGACTTTATTCCTCCCTTCCCAGACACTTGTCATTTTCTTTGACTTCATAAGCTACTGCCTTAGAATACTTTCACTAATTTAAAGAGAGTTTCTGATATTCAAAACTGAACAATCTAAACTGTGACGGAAGCACCAGCAAATAATAAGTACTGTCTCTTAACATAGCCTCTAATATTCCCTATGCAGTCATGGTACAGTGATTCATTGATTAACTAAATGATAAATCAATTTGTATAAATAACTCTCGTATGTTTAAATATGTATAATACAATGATCTTTTTTCTTGGTAAGTTTGAGAGCTGTTAAATAGCAGCTATTGAAAAACATATAAGCTCTTTACACTTTAAATTATGTGTGTGATAGTTTAGATACTTGCAATTAGACACTAATATCTAGAAGACTAATTAGTCATTAATTGTGGAATGTGAAAAAAATTAAAGATCATTTTTATTTTCATCAATCATAAGATAATGTTCACTCATTACAGAAAATTTGGCATTGCCTAACAGGTGTCTAGCATTATGCTAGAGGGCCTTGCTTATATTTTATTTGATCCTAACCACAATTTGTAAGCTAATGATTATTCCTGCTTCAAGATGAGAAACTGTGGGTGCACATACATCCACATGCATATGGCTATCCAAACCATTAAACTAAACAGAAGCTTATAGTGTGGACTAACCATAAAAATATATGGAATGGGGGGTACTACAAAGTGATACATAATATTTATAATCATGTGGAATAAAACCATTCTAAAAAGAAAAACAAAGCTTACTTTGGATAACTTGTTAAGATTTGTCTGTGTAGCTAGCATAAGTATGAAAAGATTCTAAACACTTACATCACATTTGGCAAAAGTGAGTAAGAGTGGGAGATCATTTGAGTCATACTTGCTACTCAGGCAGACGGGAGGTATGATGGTGCCATGGGAAACAGAACTTTGCATATATCTTTGATATGAAAATGATTATCTGCATTTTTTAAGGAAGTACACTTTTGCTTGTCAATAAGTCCACAGCTTTGTGTTTAAGGGAAAGTCTTTTATAAAAATATGAGCAAATACTGTTTTATCTGTCCATGTGGATGTGAACAGGGGTTTTGTAACCCTCTCCCCCAGTTACTAAGTTGACATTTGGGAGTGATTCTTTTGTCATTTTTAATTTCATAAGCAATCTATATTTATTTGAAAAGCATGGACTTATAACTAATGAAAATAACTACACAAACCTCTCCTACTGCCTTCAGGGTAGAAGTTCTTCAATACTTTTTCAATATCTACATACACAAATTTGTGAATTATAAAAATGAGGTGATTCTGCTCCATCATTTGCTTCATTTTATATAACAAGATGTTACAAGTATTTTTTTCTTGGTGAGGAAACAATTCTGCATGAATCTTCCATGTTACTGCACATACTGCAAGAGAGGCAATCCTCCCTTGGTGCTGGTGTATCTTTTTACCAATACCTACTCAAGAAGAAGTCTTGAAGAACAGACACAGTCTTTCCCTTGACCGCGAGACGTAGATGTATTAATCAACTTTCCTATCACTAAAACAAAATACCCAGCACACACAATTTAAAGGAGGAGAAATTTATTTTGGCTCTCAACTTCAATCCATACTTAACAGGCTCCAAGGCAGAAATAGCATGGTGGAAGGACCTGACAGAGGAAAGCTACTTCCTTCATGATTGCCAGAAGCAGAGAAAGAGTAGGGAGGAGCTGGGCACAAGAATATACCCTTCAGGTCTCACACCTATGATCTGCCTCTTCTGGTGGGCTCCACCTCTGCGCACCACAATCAGCCATGACATCCTCAGTGGAAAAACACAGTGTTTCCACTATCCAATCACTTCTCAAAAGCTTCACCTCTGAACATGAGACCTTTGAGAGACATTTCAGATATAAGCCATAGCAGCAAGTTTCTTTCCAGCATTGAAAGAGAGATAGTATCTCTCTCCTGAGAAAACCACAGGTGTGTTGATTGTTATTTATATATTTAAAAAGTGTGTTTTCAAAAAGCTCAGAGTTCCTTTCCTGTAGTGCAACCCATTGTTGATGTTAGGATAAGTGTCATCTGGCCCTCTTTATTCACCCTGTGGGAAATGGGACTTTGGAAACTGGTGTTCTGGCTACTGCTATTGGTGTAAAATTGTTTTTTCCCCTGACCTGAGTTTATGTGTTCTTTCGGCATCTATTCAACTGTGGCAGACTTGCTACTTAAAAGTGGAGTAAAGTCTGAAACTCTTTTTTCTTTTTTTAATTTGAAACAGAATAAAACCAAGCAAAGCAAAACAGAATAAAGTCAATAGAAATGAAACATTGTAAGTGACACAGGACTTCAAAACAAGATAATAGAAAATCAACAATGGCTACCATTATGCCACTTCTTGTCTTCAAAATAGCTGTCCATACCATCAAACATAGGAAAATCAGACAAAACAGAACAGAATAGAACCAATAAAAAGAAAACAATGAACACAATATAGGACTTCAAAACAAGATAATAGTAAATTCAAAACAGCTACCATAATATATCTTTCTATGTTTAAATAGCTGCCCATGCCATAATAAAATCAAACAAGAAAAAACAGAATAAAACCAAACCAAACCAAACAATGAAAATGATACAGGACTTTAAAACAAGATACTAGGAAATTAACAATGGCTACTACCTTCAGAAGGAGATCCCCCATAAATGCTACATTGTGTATCATTATTCTCTAAATAGATGAAAAGGCTATCAGCTTTAGGCCTGCAAAGTCAATGAAACACTGAACACTACAAGCATTAAATTGTATTTTACTTCAATACCTATCATCTCATCCTGTGTTTCCCAGTTGCTTACAGGGTGGGAGGGACCCTTGGCTCTTCTTATTTCCCAGCCCTAGTGCCAGAAGGGGCTGGTTCCTGGTTCTCCTCCCCGTGACCTGCACATGGTGCCAACTTACAGGGAGTGGCTGGCTTCTTGTTCTCCTACCTGCAGGCTGTGAACGGTACCATCTCACAATAAGTGTCTGGCTTTTTGTTCTCTTCCCTGTAGCCCATGCATAGCACTGACTCACAGCCAGTGGTTGGCTCCTTGTTCTCCTCCCTGCAGCCCATGCATAGCAATGACTCACAAGGGAAGGATGGCTTCTTGTTCTCCTCCCGATGGCCTGCACATGACACTGACTAATCTGGGACTCTTCTTAACAATCATTTCATGAAACCATTGCTTAATATTACCAATTTTGATAGCTGCATTTTAACAAGTTCAATGTGATGTCTTTATCCAATTCTCTATTTTTGAAATTTTATGCAGTTTCTATTTAAACATCTTAACCTCGAATATAATACTTGTATACAATGTAGTTAAACATTTGCTGCTTACAAATGACTAATTTTAGACAAAATCCAGAAAAAAATTTTACTTTTGATGGACCACACATATAATAGATTTTCTGGACATTAGGGCAGAAAATTTTAGATTTACAGGACATTTGGACATAAACTTCTACCAACATCTCATCTCTCATAAACTATGAGGCAGACAAGTGGGAGGACCATGAGGATGCTGAGAATGTTGAGTTTCTAGATGCTGATTAGATTATTTTGTCAGAGAAAGAGATTTCTCCACCCACTGTGGCAGAGGCATTACCAGCTTCACCCACTGTAGTGTTGGCACCTCCCAGTATGCCTGGGGAAACTAATCCTGTGTTGTCCATGCAGGATCATGCTGACACTCCTCAGGACCTACCTTCACCATCCATTTTTGCCTCTAGGCCCATAACCAGGCTTGAAGCACAGAGGACTCCTTAGGGTGAGGTATATAGTGTGACTCACGAGGTCCCCTATTCTAAAGAACTTCTTGATTTTTATAACTCTTATAAGCAGAGGACTGATAAGGAACCTTGGGAATGGATTTTATGAGTATGAGATAATGGTAGAAAAAATGCACACCTGGATCAGGCTGAGTTTGTTGGCTTGGGCCCAGTAAACAGAGATTCTGAATTTAATGTTGCAACTTGTGGAGTGAAGAAAGGTGTTAATAGTTTATTTGGCCCACTATGAATGAGTTAGAGATGCTCAATATTCCATGGTTTACTATTGATGAGGAAATTTAGAGCCGTAGGGAAATGGGAATGCTGGAGTGGATCTGTCAAGTTAAACCTAATCTTCCATATTGGGATGATCTATAAAACAACACCTTGAGAAACAGATTTTTGAGGGAAGCACCAGCATCCCTGAAGAGCCCTGCTATTTCGCTTCTCTGTATGCCAGACCTTATGGTAGGGACTATAGCTACTCAATTAGGACATTTAAGGGCAATGGGCTTGATTCAATCCCAGAGTGGCAGAGGTCAAGTAGCAGCACTCAGTTGCCAAAAGCAGGGTCCCCATACTGTAATGGACAGCAGAAGTGGAACAATGACCATAGTAATCTGACATGTGCAGACCTATGGCATTGGCTGCTTATGGCACTGGCTGCTTAGCCATAATGTTTCCAAAAGTAAAATAAATAGGAAACTTACAAAATTTTTACTCAATTTATATAATTGAAAATATAGGGGCAAAAGAACAGAAGCCTACTTCCTATCAGGGTAACAGGGAATCCTGACCTCTCCACCAGTTTCTGGACTTGAGCCAGTTTATAGGCCCAGAACTTCCTGAATGAAGGGGAGACCAGGTTCCCTTGGGAAAGAATCTTGGTGCCCCAAAAATTTATGCAGCCAGTCTTTCTTCCATCCTTCCCCAAAGGTACCTGAGGTCTCTTGCCTGAGTAACTGTACACTGGGGTAAGGGCAATCATGGGATATTTTTGGACTACTATACGCTGGTTCTGAACTAACATTGATTCCCAGGAATTCAAAACATCGTTGTGGCCTTCTACTAATGGTAGGGGCTTATGGAGATTAGGTGGTCAATAAGTTTTAGCAAAGGTCAGACTCCCAGTAAGTCCAACAGGTCCTCAAATTCATCCTGTAGTTATTTTCCCTGTTCCAGAATGAATAATTGGGATAGATGTACTTAATATTTGGCAGAATTCTCACATTGGTTCTCTAACCTGTTGTGTGAGGGCTATTATGGATAAGGAAGCCAAATGGAAGCCAGTAGATCTTCCTTTGTCTGATAAAATAGTAAACTGAAAGCAGTATCACATTCCCGGAGGGATTCCAGAGATTATTGCCACCATCAAGAACTTAAAGGATGCAGGGGTGGTGGTTCCCACCACACCTTTTAATTCTCCTTTATGGCCTGTGCAAAAGACAGATGGGTCTTGGAGAATGACAGTAGATTACCATAAACTGAATCAAGTGGTGACTCCAATTGCAGCAGCATTAATAGATGGGATTTCCTTGCTTGAGTTGATTAACACATCTCCTGGTCCTTGTTATGCAGCCATTGACTTTGCAAATGCCTTCTTCTCCATATCTACCCATCAGAACCATCAGAAACGATTTGCTTTCAGCTGGGAAGGCTAGCAATATACCTTCACTGACTTCCCTATGAGTGAAGCTTCCTTCAGTGTAGCTCATAGGGATCTTGATTGCCTTTCTCTCCCACATGATATCACACCGGTCCATTACATTGTTGCTAATATGTTGATTTGTTCTAGTGACCAGGAAGTAGTAACCACTCTGAATTTGTTGCTATAGCATTTGAGAGTCAGAGAATGGGAAATAAATCCAACAAAAATTCAAAGTCCTTCTACATTCGTGAAGTTTCTAGTCCAATGGTGTGAAGCATAAAGAGATACTCCTTCTAAGGTGAAAGGTAAGTTGTTGCATCAGGCTTCCCCTTTAACCAAAAAGAGGCACAGTGCCTAGCAGGGCTATCTGGGTTTTGGAGGCAACACATTCCTCACTTAGGTGTCTTCCTCCAGCCCATTTACAGAGTGACTTGGAAAGCTGCTAGTTTTGAGTGGGGCCCAGAACAAGAAAAGGCTCTGCAACAGGTCCAGGCCATTGTGCAGGCCATTCTTCCCCTGGAGCCATACAATTCAGCAGATCCAATGGTACTTGAAGTGTCAGTAGCATGTAGAGATGCTGTTTGGAGCCTCTGGCAGGCCTCCATAGGTGAATTTCAGTGGAGGCCTTTAGGTTTTTAGAGCAATACTTTGTTGTCATCTGCAGACAACTATTCACCTTTTGAAAAATAGCTCTTGGCCTGCTACTGGGTCTTAGTGGAAACCCAATACTTGATCATGGGACACCAGGTCACCATGCAAACTGAGTTGCCTGTCATGGCCTGGGTATTGTCTGATCCACCAAGTCATAAGGTTGGAGATGCATAGCAGCAGTCCATCATTAAGTGGGAATGGTGTATTCATGACTGAGCCACAGCAGGTCCAGAAGGTACACATAAATTACATGAGAAAGGTGCCCAGATACCTATAGTTGCTACACCTACTATACTGCCTTCTGTTTCCCAGCATGCACCTGTGGCCTTGTGAGTATACCACATGATCAGCTTTCAGAGGATGAGAAGGCTTAGGGTTGGGTTACAGATGGCTCTGCACATTATGCAAGCACCACCTGCGAGTGGGTAGTTGCAACATTACAGCTGATTTTTGAGACATCCCTGAAGGACAGTAGTGAGGGGAAATCATATCAGTGGGCAGAACTCTGGGCAGTGCAATTAATAGTACATTTTACCTGGCAGGAGAAATGGTCAGACATGTGACTGTATACTACTGATACATGGGCTGTAGCCAATGGTCTGACCGGATAATCTGGAACTTGGAAAGAGCACAGTTGGAAAATTGGTGAAAAAGATATTTGGGGCAGACATCTCCATGTGGGCAGAGGATGTAAAAGTATTTGTTTCAGAAGAGGACTTCAGTAATCAAGTAGATAAGATGATCCATTCTTTGGATAGTGGCTAACCTTCTTCAGCCATCCTAGTCATTGCCCAATAAGCCCATGAAAAGAGTGGCCATAGTGGCAGGGCTGGAGATTATGCAGGGGCTCAGCAACATGGACTCCCACTCACCAAGGTTAATCTGGCTACAGCCACTGCTGCATGCCCAGTATGCCAGCAGCAGAGGCCAACACTGAGTCCCCGATATGGCATCATTCTCCGGGGTGATCAACCTGCCACCAGGTGATTATACTGGACCACTTTCATCACGGAAGAGACAGTGCTTTGTCCTCACTGGGCTTTGATACACATTCTGGATATGGATTTGCCTTCATTGCACTTAGGGTTGCTGTCAAACCTTCCATTCATGGACTCAGAGAATGCCTTATCCAACATCATGAAATTCTACATAGCATTGCCTCTGACCAAGGAACACATTTTGTAGCCAAAGAAGTGAGGCAGTGGGCTCATGCTCATGAAATTCACTGGCCTTACCATGATCCTCACCACCCAGAAGCAGCTGGATTGATAGAAAGGTGGAATGATATTTTAATGACACAGTTAAAGCACCAGCTAAGTGGCAATAGCTTGCTGGGCTGGGATAAGCTACTTCAAATGGCTGTACATGCTTTGAATCAGCATCTACTATATGGTACTGTGTCTCCCATAGACAGGATTCATGGGTCCAGGAATCAAAGGTTGGAAGTAGGAATGGTTCCACACCCTATTACCTCTAGTGACTCACTAGCAAAATTTTTGCTTCCTGTCTCCAAAACCTTATCTTCTGCTGGCTTGGAGGTTTTGGTTCCAAAGGGAGGAAGGTTTATTCCAGGAAGCACAACAGTGATTCAATTGAACTGGAAACTAAGACTTCACCCTGGTGATGATGGTCTCCTCATGCCACTGAGGAAACAAGGTAAGCATGGTGTCATAGTGTTTTCAGGGGTGACTGACCCAGACTGTCAAGGGGAAATTGGACTACTACTCCACATTGGAGGAAAGGAAGAGTATACATGGTGTGCAGGAGATCCTTTAGGGTGTCTCTTAGTATTACTATGCCCTACTTTAAAGCCAACAGGAAACTACAACAACCTAATATAGGCAGAATGACAAATGGCCCAGAGCTTTCAGGAATGAAGGGATAGGTCACTCCACCGGGGAAAGAACTAAGACCTGCTGAGGTGCTCACTGAAGATCAAGGGAATACAGAATGGGTAGTAGAAGAAGGTAGTTCTAAATACCAGCTATGACCCCATGATCAGCTACAAAAAAGAGGATTGTAATTGTACTAGAACCTAATATTGCTCTAAGTAATACAATGTTGATATACTTACCACTGGTTCTTATAGATTGTTAAGCTGTGTTTTAATATTCAAGTTATGAAATGATAACAATAAGCATCACCTAATGAAAACTCACCTTCTATTCTGTTGAGGGAATTAGTTCATTTCTGTTTGTACACAGGACAGTTATAACATGTTAGGTCTAATTATAAGCATGTCTTTGTATCTAGAGACTGATTTAAAGAAATATGTATCGTTGCCAAGTTGACAAGGGGTGGATTGTTAAGGTTGATACATTTTGTCAACTTGAGAAGTCTAGAAGCTTAATTGACTAGGTAGCTATACATCCTGGGGTGTAGAGGACAGTTGTTACCATTCTAGGATATTGTCCATTGTGTTGATTTGAGAAGGTCAGAAGTTTAGCTAAGTGACTCAGCATGGAGCCATGGTTTTAGTGTGTAACATCCTCAACCTGTGCAAGAGGAGGGCATGCAGATGGTGTGAGTGCTACACCCACCCCAAAGAGCAGCCTACATGCAATAAAGGGCAAATGCAGAGGGACTAATTGCTGGTTCTTTGGAGGAGCACTAGCCTTAGCCTTCAGCTTGGATGTCATCTGCTGGCTTCTGGCACAAACTGTTCAGCATCTTCCTAGGACTATTCAGCCTTCATCAGAGACTCTTCAGCCTTCCATCATAGATTCTTCAGTGTACTGTTGCAGACCCATCAGCCTCCTGTAACAGATTTGCACAGAACACTGCAGTAAGGTCCAGCCCTTGGGCTAGACCCTTCAGCCTCCAGTGTGCAGATACCCTCTGTATGCTCCCTCATCTGACTTTGTTACTAACCATTATAAGCCAATCTTGTAATTTCTTATACATTTGTATATCTTGTATTATATCTGTTTCTCTAGTAAACCCTGACCAATACACCAGGGGAGGATGGGTCTACAAAGAAAATGTCATGGAATGTGGCCACATGGCAGTTTCCAGTCACTTTTGGGTTTGCTGTGAAAATAAGAGGCAAAAGCTCAGAAATCCAGAAGCATGATTACGTGATTTGAAAATAAGTTCTCATCTTAGTATTCCCTCTCTATCATAGGCCTCTCACTTGCTCTCAAGCTTGCATACACTCAAGAGAAGATCTAGATGAGTCAGCTGGTAAATACATGAGATGTGAGAGAAAAACTAATGTGAATGTTTGAATAAAAATGTATTAAAGTAAAAGACATATTACCATTAATCACCCTGAAAATATTCCCCTGCACTTCTAACACATTTATCTCCCCATTCTTGTCAATCCCTGAAGCAGTTAGTGAAGTCCTCTTTTGTGAGAATCTTTGATTTTTCTGTCAGTGTCACTGCCTCATGATCCTCAATTGATTCAAAATGCTTGCCTTTCACAGTTGTTTTGACTTTGTAGAAAAAGTGGGTATCTTGGAACCAGATCCCATGAATAAAGTGGACGAAGATTGTCTTAGTTACTTTTCACTCATTGCTGACACAGAATATCTGACACCCAAAATTAAGAATGCAAAGATTTATTTCTTACAGTTCTCAGGGGTTTCTGTCCATACTTAGTTGGCTCCTAGGCAGCATGGAGTGGCAGGGCAGCCATTCCTGGCGGCTGCCAAACAGCAAGGCAAACCAGCGAGAGAGAGCAAGGGAGAGAGAGCGAACACACGCCTTCCTCTTACCCTTACACTGTATGTCAGCTCCACCCCTGGATGAACACAGCACTCACATTGCTAGATAACAAACTAATCATGAACACCAGACACAGCCCTGTCCAGATTACATGAGGCTTTGCAGGGACACAGGATCAAACCAATACAAAGGTAAATAATTTTTTAATGAATTAAGTTTATCAATATATTTTAGATATATATAATGATCACATTCATCAAAGGAAATTTGTACCTGTACATGATATATCTTGACTTTTCTTTTTTTCTCATTCCCTGACCATTCCTTCAACTCCTATTTTCAAAAAAAAAAAAAAAGAAAGAAAGAAAAGAAAAAGAAATTGATATATGCATTAGTGAATCATATAGTACTCCAATTATCCATAATCAAAATTTACACCAAGGCATATAATAATCAAAATTCTAGAAATTCAGCAAAAGAGCAGACTATTAAAAGTAATTAGAGAAAAACAAATAAATCACTTATAAAGGAAAACCCATCTGAATCACAACAGACTTCTCATAGAAACCCTTAAATCAAAGAGAGCTGGGAGTAAAGAATTTCAAGTTCTGAAAGAAAACCACCTCCAACCCAGAATGACATAACCTGCAAAACTATCTTTCAAAGTCAGTAGATAAAAGGCATACTTCCATGACATACAATGGCTGTTTTGTTTTGTTTTGTTTTGGTACTGAGGATCAAACTCATGACCTTGCACTTGCCAGTTAGGCACTCATGCCACTGAGCTAAATCCCCAGCCCAACATACAATGTTTTGAAGAGCTTGCCTTTCCATTGAATGGCAACAAGCACCATTCTACATGTTTTAATCACAGCTGATAAAGGCAATCATGAAAGAGGAACTCCAGAACTACTTCAGAATATAGCAAGAACAGTAAGATAAATGTTTGAAGCAAAGGGGATTGGGGTATTGGTGGCAATGTGCCCTTTACTGTAATAAAATTTTTAAATTTAGTCATCATACTTTGATCAATGAACATCATCTAGATTTAAATATTTCTATGAGTTATCCCATCACCAAAATGGATGACACCAAAACAAAAGAGTTTGAATGACTGCCTTCTGAGCTATGGGACACTCTCTTACTGACTTTGACTCAGTAGTTTTGTATTCTGCAGTTCTGATATAAGAGTGAGATAGCAGGATAGAAAGTTCTAGACCTCATCAGTACCTAAAGGACTGAAAAACTGATGTGTGAAAGCATCCCAGTGTGAGGGAGGCAAGAAGGAGATGAGATATTGCAGCCCACACAACCCTCCCCCTCTTATCCTGCTGTGGGAGTGTCACAGGTATTCTGCTGAGATTTGGATGAGCTGCAGCCATCACAGTGGCCTGTATGGATGATGTAAAATTTCCAGGGCCCCGTGGTAGAACAAATTCCCTACTCCTTTCCATCCTACCTCTATCTTTACACCCTGTATCCACACACTAACACCAGCTGGACGCACATGCCAGTAACTCTCCTGACAAAATGTGAACATTTAGAATTCCCTTTCCTCTGTCTTAGACTGCTGAAGAAAAGTGCAGCTACCCGTTCAGTTGTACCTTTTGTCTTAATGTGTTAATAATCATAACAGATTGAGAATCCAGCATCATAGGCAATATTATAGGTGCTCCTCAACCTATGATGGGATTCTATACTGATAAACCCATTACAAATCAAATATAAATTCTACTTAACTAACCTACGAAACATGCTAGCTTAGCAACACAATGTACTGGAGAGTGTTGATTGTTTTCTTCACGGTCATAAGTCTTCCCAGGAGCTGCAGACACTGCACAAGATCATGAGAAAGAATGGACTATGTATCACTAGTCTGGGAAAAGATCCATATTCAAAATTTGAAGTAGAGTTTCTACTGAATGTGCACACTTTTATGCCCTTGTAAAAATAGTAGGCCATAGAAAAACAGAGCAAGCCCAAATAAATAACCTCATGAGAAATCTTAAAATACTTGAGAAAAAGCAAAAAACCAGGCCCAAACCAAAATTAGGAAAGAAAATCACAAAGATGAGAGAAGAACTCAATGGAAATTATGACTTTAAAAAGTGCAAAAAATCAATCAATTGGAAAACTAGCTCTTTGAAAGAATAAATAAAGTAGATAATCCCTCAGCCAGACTTACCAAGAGAAAAGACTTGTGTCACTGCCATTAAAAATGAAAAAGATGAAATCATGACAGTCAAAATCCAGAAAATAGTAACTACTTTGAAAAGTTGCATTCTAACAGATTAGCAAATTTTGAAGAAATGAACAAATTCCTAGGCTCATACAAATTACCAAAGCTAACCCAAGATGACATAAATATGCTTAATAACCCAATAACAAGCAACGAAACTGATACATTAACAAAGAATCTACCAACTAATAAAAAAGCACATGACCGCAGAATTCTATAAAACATTCAAGAATGTTAGATCACCAATACTTCTCAAACTCTTCAAAGAAATTGAAATGGATAAAATGCTTTCAAATTCATTTATGGAAGTCAGTATCATCTCAATTCCAAAGCTCAGGAAAGACCCAACTTAAGAAAAACAAAAACAAGCCTGGTGTGGTGGTGCACACCTTTAATCCCAGCACTCGAATAGGAGGAGCGTTGTGAGTTCGAGGCCGGCTTGGGCTACAACGTGAGCGCAAGGCTGGCCTGAGCTACATAGTGCGACCCTGCCTCAAAAAACTAGGGCCGGGAGTTTGGCTCAGTGGTTTAAGCACCTGCCTGGCAGGTGCAAGGTGACACAAAAATTCTCAACAAGATATTAGCAAATAGAATGCAGCACATCATCAAAAAGATCATACATCATGACCAAGTAGGTTTTATCCTAGAGTTGAAAGGATGGGTCAACATTAGTAAATCAGTAAGTATATTACACACATAAACAGAAGCAAGATCAAAAACCACATGATCATTTCAATAAATACAGAAAAGGCTTTATCATCCAATACCACTTCATGATAAAACCCTAAAGTAAACAGGTGTAGAAAGACCATTCCTGAATTTGACACAAGCTATTTATGACAAACCTACACCATCATAGTAAACGGGGAAAAACTAAAAGCATTACCCCTAAAATCAGGAACAAGACAAGGATGCCCACTACCACCACTTCTATTCAACCTGAAATATTAGCCAAAGCAATCAGACAAAAGAAAGAAATAAAAGAGATACACGTAGGAAAAGAAAAACTCAATTTATCATTATTTGCAGATGACATGACACTCTACATAAAAAAACTCAAAGAATTCCACCAAAAAACTCTTAAAAGTAAGTTTAGCAAGATACTAAATCAACATACAAAAGTCATTAGCATATGTGTACACCAATAATGAACTTGATGAGTAGGAAATTATAAAAACAAAACCATTCACAGCAGCTTCAAAGAATGAAATGTCTAATAATTAACCCAACCATGAAAGTGAAGGACCTCTATGAAGAAACTATAGGACTCTATAAAAGGATATTTAAGAGGACATCAGGAAATGGAAAAATGTCCCTTGCTCTTGGATAGGCAGAATTAATATTGTCAAAATGGCCGCATTCCCAAAACTGTTACACAGATGCAGTGCAGTCCCAATCAAAATACCAATGGCATACTTAACAGAACTAGAGAAAACAACCCTAAAATTTATATGGAACCAGAAGAGATCCAGAATAGAAAAAGTGATTTTGGGCAACAAGAGCAAAGCTGGAGGCCTTACAAGACCAAATTTCAAGTTATATTACAAAACAGTATGGATTAAAACATCATGGTGCTGAAACAAAAACATATAAATGGAACAGTGGAACACAATAGAGGATACAGAAGCATCTCTAGTCACTTTTAGCTATTTGATCTTTGACAAAGGGATCAAAAGCATACACTAGAGGAAAGAGCAAAAAGTAGTGCCAGGAAAACTGGTTATCTGTTTGTAGAAGATTGAAATTGGCCCCATATATCTCATTGTGTGCTAAATTAAAATAAAAATGGATCAAAGATCTAAACATTAAGATAGAAACATTAGCCGGGCGTGGTGGCGCACGCCTTTAATCCCAGCACTCGGGAGGCTGAGGTAGGCGGAGCGTTGTGAGTTCGAGGCCGGCTTGGGCTACAACGCGAGCGCAAGGCCGGCCTGAGCTACACAGTGCGACCCTGCCTCGAAAAACCAGGGCCGGGAGTTTGGCTCAGTGCCTTAAGCGCCTGCCTTGACAGGCGCGAGGTTGTGAGTTCAATCCCCGGTGCCGCAAAAAAAAAAAATAAATAAATAAAAATAAAAAATAAATAAAATAAAATAGAAACATTAAACTTGAAAATAAAATAGATAAGACACTCAAAAACATAAGCGTATGAAAGAATTTTCTAAAGAGAACTGTGGAGGACCACCTGGACAACTCTCCTTGAAATAAAAGCACTGTCTCCGTTTTTACTAAACCTGGCCCTATTTCTGTGTATTGATATGTGCAGAAATGGTTGAGTTTTGTCTTTATCCTCTCAATTAGCTTTAAGCAATAAAAATGGGTCTAACTGAGGTGCTGATGTGTAGTTCTTAAAGCAATGAAGCCCTGCCTGTAGCTTCCAAGTGTGTGTGAGATAGGCAAAGTGAACCTACACTGTTGGCTGAGAATGAGACTCAAGAAAAGAGGCTGTGACTTCTCAGGGCTTGAAAATTACACATCAAAACTGAAGCACCAGACACCAAAACACTAGATACTGCCCCAATCTCTGATATGCAGATTATTCTTACTGCATATCTCTTTCTCTGCATGTTGCAGAGGTGATTTCAGGCCTCCTACCTAGCCCAGCTCACAGCACCCACATATGTCTTGCCATTTCACAGTCACTCACTCCTGAGCCACTCCCCCCTTCATGAATTAATACAGAATCTCAGTTGCCCAAGAAACAACACCAAGAATCAACAAATGGAATTATATCAGACCCAAAAATCTGTACACCAAAACAATCAATTAGTAGAGTGAAGAGACAAACTACACAATGGGAAAAATATTTTGTCAACAACTCTTCAGATAGGGGACTAATATCTAGAATATACAATGAACTAAAAAAAAAAAAACTAGACGACCAAAAATTAAAGATCCATTCAAGAACTGGGCAGGTGAAATGAACAGAGACTTCACAGAGAAAGTAATACAAATGGCCAACAAATATGTGAAAAAAAGTTCAAAATCTCTGGTCATTAAATTAAAACAATGCTAAAAGTCTATCCTATTCCAGAAATAATGCCTATCATAAAGAAATAAAAAATAAAAATGTTTGTGTACCTTTGGTGAAAAATGTATGCTTTTACATCATTGATAGGAGTGTAAACCAGTACAGTCATTACGGAAATCATAATGGAAGATTTCTCAAAGAACTAAAATTAGAAATGCCATATTACCCAGCTATTCCCTTTCTAGACAGCTTCCCCAAAGAGTTTAAGACATCATACTGCAGTGAAACCTGCATACAAATGTTTATAGCAGCACAATTCATGATAGCTAAATCCTGGAAACAGGTTGTACACCCATCAACAGATGATTGAATAAAGAAAATGTAGCATCTATTTACAATGGAATTATTCTACTCAGGAAAGTTTAAGGCATTTGTAGGGAAATGGTTGCACCTAGAAAGGACAGTATTGAATGAAATAAATCAAACAGTTTACATACCATATGGCATGTCTTGTCTGAGTAAGGCAAAGTACAAACTTAGAGAAAAATAAGGAAATATTATATATAATGAGGCACGGGTATGAATCTCTTTCAGATTGGAAAGGATCCAGCAGACCAAGGGCAAACAGTGAGGGGGAGAGGAAGGTGAAATGAATAGAGTGAAGATGTGCCGGGTACAATGTCCTAATAACCTCAATGGGTATATACATTACATGTCACAAGTATGAAGTAAGATTAACAATGTCAACAAGAATGAAAAGGGAGAAAGGGAAATTAGAGGAGGGATGGAGTGGGAGGGGAATAATAGGGGATTTAAAAAAAGAAACAAACTCTATTGTATACATGTACCAATTCTCCAAGAAGATTATAAAATGATGTACTACAAACATGTACTAATAAAATAAAATTTTAGAAAATTAAGCCATACCTCTGTAAATTAAGAACCATCTGTATACATGCTTTATGGCAACAAAAGGAGTGGTTAGCTTCCCCAGTGTTCTTTAGCTTGTAAGTAATAGAACAGGATTCATTGCTTTTGATCCTTCACAGGACATAGCACAAAGCTGAATACATAAGAAATCATCATCAAATGTCTGGAAATGCAAGTCCAGTGAGTTATAAGGTAGCTTCAAAGCACATTGAGTCCACGGTTTTGGATAGTCAGATGTAGTAGTGGATGTTGAAGTGACCATGGTCAAATAAAATAAGGAAAAAAAGTACAGTCAGTGTCAGAGACTCCTCAGCCTGAATCTTGAGTCCTTCACTGGAAGACCTGGGAACTGGACATGTCTCCCAGAAGCCCTTACAAGGAGGGAGGGTATAGTCCTAGAAGGAGCACAGCAGGCTCAGGGCCCCTTTTGCCACTTCTTCTCTCAAGACCCCCTCACCCAGGTCCATTCTTCACTTGGCTCATTTAGTCCCACTCCTTTCATCCTTTCAGCCTGACTAGGACCTCAAATTGGTCTCATTCTTCTCTAATCAAACTCTGACCTGACTATGACTTTCAGAATTTATTGTGAGACCAAGAGGCTACTATGTGTTGACTGAGCAGGGTTGTTATCTGTTTGAAGTTTCCAGACTATCTACAGAAGAAACATCTTTTGCAATAAGGCAAAGATATCTATGGTAGAATTTGAAATGATAGTTGTTGTTCACTAAGGGCTCCTCTCTGACAGATGGTAATGTGTCTTTTCTGTCAATGTGGAGGGTGACGATATGCCCATGGCTTCTAGCAGTGTGCTTTGGGTTGGTTGATGGGAGGGAAACAATCCTTTAGAAATAAACTTGAGTTTGCTGATCTGATGAACCCTTCTTCCCACCTGGGACCCTTACCACCTATGCTAAGGACACCCCATCCAGGTGTCTTCCTCTTTAAAAATTATGCTGTGCAAGGACAACATGAATTGAGATTTAACCACGGAGGATCTGAGGTTGGGTCGACAAGGTAATGAGCCTCAACTCTGCTTTCTGTGGCAGCTTTTGCAGCCCTGAGCAAGTAGCTTTGGCTCTCAGAACCTTTACTGTCTCCTGAGCTAATGGGGATAAGAAGAGATTCTACCTCACAGGACAATAAGGCAGATATGATTTTTTCAAAAGCTTGTTAGTATATATTCCAGGGAACAGGATTTATTGCAGTTGTACTGTGGTTCTCAAATTTGTGGTCTATGCAAATACTGTCCCTGGTCAACACGAGGCAGGCTGAGAGGACTGCTACAGGTGAGCCATGGGTGAATCTATGCTACTGGACAGTCTTCTCCCTGGGGAGCCCAGTTCTCCACCACATTCAAAAAGCAACTGCTGTATCAGAAAGCAGCAATGCTAAAATCCCCTTATTTTCTTATTCAATACCATATATAAGAAAATGCACGAGTTCTTTTTATCTGACAATAAGTTCTGAAGATAAATGAGTTAAAGCTATGAATCAAGGAATGAGAATGCTGTTTTGTACTGTAAGCTCTAGTGATGGTTACATTACTCCTTCATTGCTGAGACAAAATACCCAATGCCCAAAATAAGGAAGGAAAGGTTTATTTACCTCACAGTTTGTGGAGGTTTCAGTACATAATCAGGGGCTCCAAGGCAGGGTGGCATGGCAGAGGAGCAACAGCTCATGGCAGCAGAAGACACAAAAGTCAAAAGAGCAAAGAGGGAGGAGCGAGAAAGCAAGCCTCTTTTCCTCCCTTCTATTTTTTGTAGACTATCCACCCCAAGGTGGGTGTAACACTCACTCTCATAATTCCAGCATTGGGCAATGAATCAAGCATAAACTCTAGAAGCCTACCCCCATGACTGCATGAGGCTTTGGGGAGATATCTAGACACAAACTAGAACACCTTCCAAGAATGAAACCATGATCCCTCGATCTAAGTCATGAGACCAAATACAGGAGAATTGCTATCAGAAAACAGCCTTGGGAATTGGAAATATTCCCAAGTGATAATGTTCTGTGACATCATAGCACTGGCGTATTTGCCAGTCATTTTAATCTGATCTTAAGGACGCCTGTGCTACTTTGTACTCAGAGCCTCTGTTCCAAGCATCATACTGATTATGCTTGCTCCACCCCACCCCAATACTCTGAAACTATAATGGATTGCTAAGATGAATGGTGTTATACACACCAGTTCATTTTCTGGTGGTTGGTATGACCTTTTGTAAAAAGTGTTGGTTCAGCATTTGAAAGTGTTTCCCAACATTTCACAATGAAATGCATATCATAAAGCAAAGCATTACAATGATTTTCTTTTATGCTGACAAATCAAGCAGTACCTGATGTTCATTTGCTTCGGAATCAGAAAAAAATCACAATCAGTTATGATATCTGAGAATATCACAATCGATCTGTAACAGCAAATAATCATGACTATTTAGTTCATTTAACTGGTTACTCAACTTTTTTTGAAAGGCATTTTTAAGCTTGCTACAGGATTTCAAAGGGAAACAGTTTCACCAAACAACTAAACAATTAAACCTTGAAGCATTAAAAATGGTTACAGGCAGATGAACAGTACTGCAAAGTTGCTCTTATAATGCATCTGAGATCTTAATCAATGGAAATAAAGATTTACAATTTTTTTTCAGATTGTGTTGTTTTCTAATTATTTTTAATTCATTATTTTCTAATGCTAAACATTCACTATATAAATATAGTATGCATGCATATTATTTTATATTTATATTATAGTCTAAAAGAAGAAAATAATTCATCAAGAAATAATCATTGTCAATATTGTGCCTTGGACTCACAGTAATCAGATTTATTTTTTTTTTATCTTGGCCAATCTTTCTGGAGTGAGTTGGAATCTCAGTGTTGTTTGAATTTGCATTTCCCAAATGACCATTGGTGCTGAACATTTTTTCATATATTTGTTTGTCATTTGCATTTCTTCCTCTGAGAAGTGTATATTCATCTCAGATGACCATTTTTGGATTGGGTTCTTGAATTTTGGAGGCCTGATTTTTTTTAATTCTTTATATGTTTTAGATAGAAGTCCTTTGTCTGAGGGACAATTGGTTGAGATATTTTCCCAATTAGTAATCAGATTTATAAACTAGTTTCAACATTTATTGATTTCATGATCTGGGGAATCCACTTAAACTTTATTTGATTCAATTTTTCTCATCTGAATAATCGGGATTCAAAGCAGTACCTTCCTTACAGTGTTTTAGGTAGAACAAATTAGGCAATATGCGTGGAATCTTAAGTCAGGTCCTTATATCTGATAAGTCTTTATCAAATATTAGCTATTTGATATAGCTTATAATTAAATCATGTTTTATTACATGTACTACTTTATAATCAAGCTTTTATTGAATAGCATATTATAAAATCTTTTGAGCTGGCAGTACCTGAACACCCTGTCCAAGGTCACAGAAGATATGTGCAGACCAGGGAGCTTTGACCGGAATTTGTCTGGCCAGTGTTTACATGTACCAGGTGGATTTTTGTCCATCAGTGGGCACTGGCTTTCTTTTCTTTCTTTATTTCTTGTTCTTGTTATTCCTCTTGCCTTCCCCTTCCCCTTCCACTTTCCCTTCCCCTTCTCCTTCTCCTTCTTTTTTTCCTCCTCCTCATCTTCCACCTCCTCCTCCTCCTTCCTTTAATCCCTCCAAGAACTTGGTGTGCTCAGACCTTTAGAAAATAAGAAACACATTTGCAAAGAATGTGGAAAGGAAAAGAAAGAAGGTGCAGTTACCTCTCCACAGACTGCTGGTGGCATTTTACTGCTGCACCTTGGTGGCATGGATGGATGTGGATATGCACATAGGTTCATGGTCTCACCTATGTGAATCCTGACTGGGGTGTTAATTAAATGCATTTAATTTGAAGCAAAAAATTTGAAGCAAAAAAAAGCTCCACACACCAATAGTTGTACCTCAAAAAATAGTTGCACATCTCTTCCTTGTTTATGATTCCTGTGTAATATTCCGTCATAAGGATATTTGGTAAATTTACCAAGTCAGAGGCTAAACAGAGCCATGTTTCAGACACTTTCCTGCCCTATCCCAAGTTATTCCTGCTCTACTGGGGCTCTACATTTGTTCAAACTCTGCGCTTTAGCTCAAGCTCTCAGCATCCACAGCCTCATTCACAGTGACACAGTGTCCTCTGGGAGAGGCCTTGGAGATTCCCACCTCATCATCTTCCATTATACCATTGGATGTCACCCAGGGAAGAGAGCCTCTTTCTTTGTTTACACACTAGCACTTCTGACATTCAGATACTTAGGACTTTTGAAAAAGTGCCAGCTTGTCTGAGGATGATGCTTGTGTCTTTCTGGAGGCAGCAGAAACCTACTTATATAACCAAGTAAATCAACTCCAGAAGTCAACACAACATGAGAATGCTTTTCTGCCATATTCCTAGCAGGGAGTACAGTGATCCAATTGCAGAATCATAGCCTCTTGACACTCAGTCTGTGAGGGATAAGCTGGTTCTCCTTCACAGAGTAGCTGATAGAAACCCTGTAACAGGTCACATGGACAGAAAGAAGCAGAATAGGCGGAAAATCCAGATTACCCAGGGGTCAGGTTCAGAGCTCTGATGCTACCACAGCCCCTCTTACTCGTAGATGTCTGCAAGGTCATTCCAGAAAATGTAGATGCACAGAATAGGACAGAGTAGTGGTTCGCTTTCCCCCTTGAGGTCCTTAATGCTTACTGCTTATTCCAGTTGATGGATTTGGAGTTCGAATGAAAAACTTGACTGTGTTGGTTGTCCACTTTGTTGGCTAATCATTGGAATCTTAGTCCTCAGTTTAAGACTTTTGCACATTAGCTGGTGAGGAAACCTTCTGCATAATTCAATGGCAAAACTTCCTGCCTGCCACCAGTTGGATTTAGATGCCATCTTTTAACATCAGTCTGTGCTTAATTCAATTCTTTTTGAATTTTAAATCAGTAATATAAATTAGCAGAAATAAAAATCTAAAGGTCTGATACCAATGGTAAGAATTATTCTTTTTTAAAATGCATTACAACTGAGATGAAAATTGAAGGTATTAGCATGTGAACAATACATTTTATTTTGAGGCATATGTACAAAATAGAAGATAATAGGATGACAGTAGTAGTTTGGCTAGAAGATAAGTTCTGTTACTTTCCTATTACTGGGATATGGTACACAACACGATTAAAGAGGAGAGTTTTACTTTGGTTCGTGGTTTCAGGGGATTCAGTCCATGGTTGGCTAGCTCCAAGGTAAAAACATCAAGGTGGAAGGGAATGGTAGAACAACATTTAGTTCACGGCAGCCAGGAAGTACAGCAAGGAAATAGTGGCAAACGAGGGGCCAAATATAAACTAAAGTCATTGATTTATAACTCATCCAGACACATCCAGAAGTGTGCTTTACTAGTCACATCAGCTACTCCCAAACTAATCAAGTTGACAATCAAGGTTAACTCTCACATTTCACTGCTTGTCAACTTGAATCTGAAGACATCTCTTTAAGCCATACTTAATCTCCAAATAGAGATCCAACTATGCCTAACATGATAAACTTATATTATATGATTGAAACACAATAACCCTTACCCCATTGTCTCTTATGATACCACCAAAAAGCCCAAGTCAAAGTCTCTTTTAAATTTTAGGGCAAACTTTTAGCTTTGAACCTCTATAGAAATAAAAAATAAATTATGTAATCTCAAGATACAAGTGGCACAGAATAAGCATCCAATTCCTAAAGGAATAATAAGACATAGAGAAGAATAGAATGAAAACAAAATCTAAATCCAGCAGAACAAACATATTTGTCTCTTCATGTCCTGCCACTCGGCATGTCCCAAGCTGTGAGTTCCAGGTGATTTGAGCACTGTTATGGTTTTACTTGTTGAAGGCCAAAAAAGTCTCTCTTTGTTCAGCTCTGTTCACTCCCTGCATCTTTCTTCTGCAGATGTTTGTGGTACCTTAAATTTCCTCGGGCCTCCACTCCACCTTTGTTTTCATTCCCATAGCTTCATGCACTGCCCTCTCAAGGGCTCCTTATGTGGCCTCTCAGACCTTCCTTTGAAATCAGGTTGGAAGTGTTCCTGACTCCACAGTTCTTCCATTCTATTTGCAGTAAGACCAGTATCACATGGACAACACCAAGGTCTGCTGTCATTGGGAACAGTGGCCAAGCTCCTTTGAAGCATAGCTGCAGCAGCTCTCCGAGTGTCTGACTGGTTTATCACAGTGAACTGAATCCTACAAAACCAATTTTCTAGGAGACTCTTCCTGAGCAGAGCTCCAGGAACTCAATTTTTAAACAAAATATTGACAGTTTTTCACCCTTAAGCCTAGGATCTTGCTGATTTCCAAAATGCCTCCAGGTCTTTCTTCATAATTCTGTACAAAATATGGTACTTGATTTCTTTTTAATGGTGTTAATCTCTTCTGCAACCATACTCTATTTGGTCAAAACTTTACACATGGTTTCTTTTGAGCCAATATTTAAATTTTTTCAAAACTTTTTCCTCTGATTTTTGCCCCTATTGTTACTATAAATCTGACCAAAAACAGCCAACAGTACCCATGTCACAGACAAATCATTAGGTTGTCTTGAAATTTCCTCTACTAGATCAATTAATTCATCATCCTTAATTTCAGCCTCCTGCAAATTCTCAGGACATAAGCAAATCGTAGACAAATTTTTCCCCAAAGTGTTACACACACATCCTTTAGACCAAGTGGTGGATTAACTAATCAACTTGGAACATGATGTCAAGTCTTAGTCTTGGTAAGAGATGTCTCAAAGTCAGCAATGTACTGTGAGTTGAAAAAAGATTTTCACTTTCATTCAAGGTTGAGGACAATAGCACAACAGGTTTTAGAGAATAAAGCTGTATATAAGTGAAGCAAAAACATCAATGAGCCTAGCGTGCCTAGCACATGATAAATCATCTTTGAATGTTGAGTAGATTAATAAACATGGCTCCTACTATTAAGGAGAGGAAACAGAGTACTACTTACTGTAATAAATTTGTGCTGGCACTCTGCTATCTACAAGCCACAAAACTTTCCAGGTTCCAATATCTTCCTCAGTAATATGAGAATGAGGACAGGACCATGACCATTAGATCCTGGGTAATAAATGAGCCAATACATTAGCCACACAAAAAATTTAGAATATGAGGCTGGGGCTGCTGCATATAATTATGAAGAGTCATTCCTGGCATTGCACAGTGCACAATCCCTGCAGCTGTTTCAGATGATTTTAGATGTAGAGTGGCTCGTATATTTACAGTCTTGTGCTAGATTGTATTATCATATCAAATTATACTCATAAGAGGTCCTCAGGGGTCAAAATTAATCACATTTTTTGACTAACAAAACACTGATTCAGAAACATTGAAAATTGTTCCAACATTGCAGTAAGATAGGAAATGATAGCATTAGATTGAGAACTCTGACTCAACCAGCCCTTTCAAGCATCCCAGAGAACTGGCAGTGGAGTATGTTTAAATGCAAACTGGACATCATTCCCTAGCCCACAAGTTTGCCAAATCTGTGCTAATCCACTGATGAGATTAGCACCCCCATGATTCTTTTTTTTTTATTTGAGCAAAGAAAAACAAAACAAACAAAAACTACAACAACAACAAAAAAACAACATATATAGTAAAAACAACAAGCAAAAGAGACAAGCAAACAACTAGAGTAAATACACAACATTGCAGGTTTACAAAACCAGAAGATGGAAGTTTGACAATGGTTGCAATATTGCGCATCGTTATCTTTAAAATGGTTTCTTACATTAACAGATATAGACATGCAAGATTGATCTAATCATATGAGTATTAATTGTTCTTTCTCAATAACTAATACATTCAGTAGTGTTCTTTTTAGTTATCTTACATATACATATATACAGGTTTATATCTTTTCCTCTTCCCTTTTCTCTTTCCGCCCATTCCCTTCCCAATTATCTTTGCTCTTTGAGCTGTTTTTTACCCTTCCACAGTATTTATTGTAGATTTTGAATCATATATACTTTTCCATTTCTTACACTAGGGAGACAATACGGTATTTACACATGTGGGTTTGATTTATCTCGCTTATGAGTATGGTCTCAAGTCGTGACCATTTACTTATAAAAGTCTCAATACAATCTTTCTTAATA
>RJWM01025293.1:0-29533 GCA_004363535.1 Dasyprocta punctata | reverse complement strand
CCCCCTTCTCCTTCTTCTTGAGGGTTTGAAGTTTTTGTGCTTCAGAGACTGTTGCCGTGGAGGAGGTGTTGGTGTTGCCATTTGGGCTTGATCGGCTGCATTTATGAATGGGACTGACCTAGTCACCTGTTACCTCCAGTTTCCAGATTGTTTGAACTTCTCTGGCCGCACAGCGCGGGCAGGAAGGCGGCGGCCGGGAGGACCCACGGCGCCTGCAGCATGGGCTGGCTGGCCGGGCTGCTCTGCGTTTTCTGGGGAGCGTTACTCTCAGCAAGAGCAAACTACGCACACGGCAAGAACAATGTGCCACGGCTGAAATTATCCTACAAAGGTAAGTCTCGGTTTTTCTTTGATTTGGCTGGCTTTGTAATTCATCTCCCCCTCATTCCAACTCCTCCCTGATCCGGACCCTCCAACCTGGACTTAGCCTGGAAACCCCCGCGGTTATGGCCATCTTTCTGAGAGCATTGAAATACTTTTTTAAAAAAGAGCAGGTCTTCTGATTGCTATGTGACAATTTAAGTGCAAACAAAGAACATTTAATCACATTTTCTGAGAGGAGCTGCATGCCCGGCACAGGCAGATCTGTGGATCTTGTGATCCTGTCTCATGTTCTGTTAATTTTTCTGACTTCACTTCTATTAAAATATTGTTTAAAACAATACTAGTGCAAAAATGATCTTTCTATATATATGCCTGCAATAGCTGGGATGATGAATTGTATTTTCTTAGTTTTGGACACCAAACAGTTAATCACCATCATGAATATTCAGTTTGCTCAAATCTGACAATCAGATGCTTAACATAAGCAGTAGATCGTGATTTGCCAAGAGAATATAAACTGGAGAGAACAGACTAGTTTTTCCACAGTGTGTTATGATTGTACAAAAGACTGTGTATTTGACTAATTGGTGTCAAGCTAGCCTTTGAAATATAATGTTATTTCATTCCATATGTAGCTCAGTGAGAAATGAGTAGGCATTACTCTCTAGCTATACAGTCATGTGAACTTCTTTTTTAAAAAGTATAAATTTAAGAAAGAAAAAACACCCAACCTCATCACATGGTACTTTATTTGGTTACAGTGTTACGTACGTGCTTATTTTTAAATAAGAATTTTTAAAGAAAATACTATTCTAAGTCTGTTTGGATAGATTTTATACACTGATGTGTAATATAATGCTAAAATGACTCCAAAATGATATATAAGCATAAAACTTTTATTGGCAGAAAATATTCATATAACTTGTATATGATTAAATGAAGTTGAAGATTAAACAGTTTTAACTTCAGTAGTTTTACTCCCTGAGGTGCTGATTTCTGAGGAGTCTCAGATTTCCAGATTGGGGGTGGGGCAGTGAGAAGCTTCAATTATGCTAAGTTTTAAGCCTATAACAGAAAACTACTGAGTGTCTGTCTGTTGTATGTTGTTCTTATGCCAGAAATATATATTCTTTAATTTTCATCTCTTTCTGAATGTGCTGGAATGAATGGTATCTCAAATAGAAAGGAGAGATAACATTTTCACCCTTTGAATTGGGAAATTAGACCCCTATAAAATCTGTTTACTTAAACTTAAAATTTGGATAAAATACATTGAATTGAAAATTTTTTAGTGTAATATTTTCTTATCTTTCTAACTGCAAATAGATTTTAAGCATCAAAAATTGTACTGCTGCTATACAAGTTTTAAAAATCATGCAGATTCTACCAACTATTTAATTGACTCTATTATGGTTCTACTTAACAACTGTCTTTAAATTTTTTCCAGAGTATATTATATTAGGCAAGTGTGTTTTCGTCATTCTGTGCTTACAGTTTTTACTCCTTAATAAAATGCCATCAAACAATTCTTAGGTGGGTGGTCAATTTTATCCAAGTTTATATTTCTTATAAGTAAGTTTAACATAAACTTTAATTCTAAAAGATATGCATGCCCACAGGATAAAATTTTAGGTTGACAAGTTTGAAATTAGGAAATACATTTGAAAAAAATCCTAGAGTTGGAATTAGTCATCTAAATGATAAATTTTAAAATAAATTTAAAATTTTTAAATTATACTTTTTAGTTATTACAAATTTCATTTGCATGGTAATAGATTATTCTAATCTATTTTATGATAAATTACAGAGGGGGTGCACATCCTGTCACGAGATAGTGCTTAATTAAAAGCACTATCTCATGCAGTATACACTGAGAAAGCAAACTGTATACATTGACAAGATGTATTTGACAAGATCCTCTGAGGACTGTGCAGTAGCATAATTATTCTGCTTTCATTTAAATCAAAAAGTGCCCCACACTTGTATGAAAATTCCATTGATTCACCCAGAGCTTTGCAGTTTGGTAAAATAAACTGCAAAATGGACAAGAAGAAGAAGAAAGGGATGGTCCAAGCACTTACCCTGCGGTCACCTCCCCTCCGTCATTACCTTCTGTGCCCCGAGTTCGCCCAAGCAAGTGCCTGGTAACCAGCTGTCAGTAGTTTGTTTCTATACTACAAGAGAGATTTTGTTTTCAAAGCTACTATTTTCTCCTCTTTAATTAGATGTCAAACACAGTTAAAACATCCCTTGCATTGCCCTTAAAAATATTCCAGTGTGACTCCTGAAGAGTTAAATCCCTGCCAACCTTCATTTCCCATGGTCACTTGTTTTCAAAGATCCACCATTAACCCCTCGGTGCTCAGGTCCCAAGATGAAGGTTCAGGCGGTTACCACGCACACGTTGGACCTGTCATCGTGCCTGGTGGGAGGCTCAGTGAGAAAGAAGGAGAAGAGAATGGAAGAGAGGTGCCTTTGCAGCCCATGTGCATGCGTATCTCCTGAGGTGCCTCTTACTTTCTAGGAAAAGGGAATTGGATAGATGTGCTCTGACCATCTGGAGAAGTGATAATATTAGAAAAATGGGGTATGCTGGCTTTTCCTCTGAACCAACCTGATTTAGAATCCTTGTGGGGGAAGAAAATGTGAGAACTCTGTAAATCTCAGCAGTCACATAGAAATCATCCCAAGAAACCTTCGCTCAGGCGCAGGGCTGCCTCCCTTCAATGTCTGTGCGGGCTAAGTGGCAAAACGCGCCCCCTTAAAATGAGTGCGGAACTGCATCCTCTACACAACTAGTCAAAGTTCATTTTCCTTGTGAAATACTGGAAAATCATGTAATCCGTCAGTCGCTTAAGGTAGGTGATACAATGAAGTTTTCAGAAAAACCTGTGTGAATCACAAGAGGAAAAGGGGATTGGGGGTTCTAAACAAACGACAACTGTCCTGTCAGTCAGTGTGACTGGTTTTTCCAGAACACTGAGCGCGTCAGCTTTAGTAGAAATCAGAGACATACGCAAATCTCCATGCGAGGGTGATCTCGTGACCCCAAGGTTAAATCAATGATTTTAACCTTCATAGGGAGGACTCGGTTAATAGTGCTTAAATAACTAGTAGCCATTTTAAAGTCTCTGTACTTGCTGAAGGTTTTTTTTTTTTTTTCAGAGTCAATTTATTTAATTATTCTAAAAATGGTACTACAAATTTAATCTAAGTTCTCATACATATCTTTCTGGTACTAGATGACAATTTTAATTAAAATTCAAAAATAAACATTCCCAATGCTTTTCCTCATCTTTCACTCATTATATTTGCTTCAAAATTAATATGAATTACTGACTAAACTTGACTTCTGTCCAACAATTTACCTTTAACAAAGCAGTGCACATGTAGTGTGCATATATGCACATGCATATGTATATAAACACATCTATGTGTATATGTGAACATGTATGTGCGCATGTACATGTATGTATGCACATGCATGAAAATGCACATCTTTTTCATGTTGATAACTCTGGTTGAAAAAGTACATTCAGCTATCTAGAGAATGTGAATTATGGTAAAATTATCAAGAATTATTGGTTTAAAATGACATTTATATTTAATATAGGCTATGAAAAGTTTGCATCAATATCTTACATATTCCTGTGAGAGTACAAAATAAAATTTGCCCTACACTAGAAATTCATTCACGGGTGAAAGGAACATTTTTAGGGAGAAAAAGATGCAGACATGTGGATACATACACATGTGTGTGTGTGTGTGTGGGTGTGTGCAGAGCAACAAAATTAAAATTCTTTGAAAATGTGTCCATATACTTTGCTGTAGATCTTTGATTTGCTGTTATTTGACATTACCTTTCCTTCTCAAACTTTTTCAACTTTAAATAAGATTGGTTCTGAAATCATAAAATAAACAGAACAAAAGGAAAAATATTTTATCCATTTAAGTATGTCCTGGCAAAGTAAGTGCAAATGAACATAAATAAAGCCCAGCAGGCACAATGCTTGTGACTCGCCCCGGTCAGACCCGGCGAGGCAAGCGGACATCTCTCATGTGTGGGTCTTCTCTTAATCCTGTCAACCAGATTGGCCTTAGAAATAATAATTTACAAAATGTAGACTTCAGCAAGTAGGAAAATAACTGAGACCACAAAACCATTCCCTCTAGGTCTGTAGACTATCAACTTCCAGTGCGATTTAGTCATCACTAGCTTAAAGAAATACAAATATTGGACAGATATTTTCCAATACTAATTTTTATATTTTTCTAATTATGAGAATGATTTCCATCACAAATAATATACTGTACCTAGGTATTTAGTCAACTAAATAGATATATGCATCAATGATATCGAATTTCCATTCATTTTCTAATTTTTAACTATCATGCAAGCAGCATAATTAGCAAATAAATTATGATGTGGAGTCAATTATATTTAGATTCTATACTCAAGCATGAAAATAATTGAACTATCTTTCAGAAATTAATTTAGCTAAAATTAATTAATAGGTCACATGCATCCCTATTAGCTGGAATAAATGTTAAACCATTGCTTATAGAGGGTATTAGCCTCAGCGTGAATGCAAACTTGCATTGTGAACCACAGTTTATGGCAGATTTTCAGATGTGTATTTTAGGAAGCATGTTTTATAGTTATCATGAACTTTAAGGTGTCTATAAGAAATTAGGCTGTTTAAGTTCTTATTCCAGATTTTCTCTTTTAAATTTTACTAACACATCTCTGTATCCTGATTCCAAAACTCAAAGTGGCACATCTTCACTACTTTTGAATAATTTTAAGTGTGAAGACAGCACCATCCTAATAGAATTTATACTTGAATTTTTCTAAAATCTTCCAAGATGACCACTATTAAAATAAATTTTGGATTGATTTTTATCAAACAGTTTTTATTTACAAGGTCCTGATACTATATCTTGGAAATTTTCATACTAACCTAATAAATCATTACTCTCATCAAAATTTCATGAACACAAATCTACAATAAAATGACCTGTTGTGGCAAGGTTGCATGTGAAACATCCAAATTTCATGACAGTATCAACTAAGTTTAATGCATGTGGCCAAACCTCACACTGAAAAGATCAGCAGTTATAAACATAAACTATAATGAGTGTGAGTGCTGGGAATCTTTCACCCCATCATGACTTTCGGAGGTACTACTTAAATGGATTACCATGATTTGCAGTTCTATGCTTCCACTAATAGGTGGCACTAGCACTTTGTAGCAGCCCTTTCATTAGTGTGGAAATGGGCAGGCTGCTAGGATAAATATGCACAGAATAACGTGTGGAAGCCAAGCTTGGACAACTGGCCTGCACCATGAGCTGTGGCATGCGCAGAAGGGAAGCTTCAGTGAAGTCAAACTTCGCTGGAGATCCTGAGTAACCCCTCGCATGCACTTACCTAACGATTTACCACTGAGAGGAGAAGCAGTTATAAGTGAAATCTACAGCTACATTTTAGATTAAGGATATGTGAAAGTGATTTGATCTGCAAACTATACAACAAACTAGTGAGCAAAGCAGTTATATCAAGCACCTGGGATGGTAGAAGGACAAAACAGACATACATATGGATGGATGGACGCCTTATATATGTATACGTATATCCTAAATCATAATTGTAAATATCAGAAAGGAGTTAACCAGCCTTAGCACATTACATTATTGCCATAATTTGCAATTGGATAATAGTTTACTGAGAAAGTAATATGTAGAAAATTACATTTGGCGTATATATATCTATTTTTTTTAAAAAAGAATGCCTTTTAATTTTTAGCTCCTTTTAAATAATTGCCCTAATTAAGCACACGAAGAAATCAGTAAATTTTATCTGAAGCTCTGAGAGCTGCAGGTCTCTGCTCCTATCTTCTTCCTCTGCCAAGATGTAAACACCGGTATAAACAGGGGATTCGCACACTGTTTCCAAACTGTAACAAAGCTGGACTTTGTCAAACCCAGGATAAGAAAATATACAATTTATGCTTGAACTCGGGAGCGGAGATAAGCAGAAATAAAATTCTGTTGATAAATATGAAGGATGATTTGGTCTTAGTATTTTTACAAGCTTGTGTAATGTGGAAGGACTGTGGTGTAGGGAGGTTTGTCACTGCTTGGGAGTCGTTAAAGCTGCATTTCTAGGTTTTCCTTGCTTGGGAAGATGTGGCTTTGTTGACTAAACCAAACAATGCTGACCAAACCTTAGAGAATCTTAACGTGCCCCTGCGATCGTAAATAACACTAAATAAAACAGCGTCACCACTTGAGTCTTCGTCGGCAAACCAACTGCAGCGCCTTCCTGAAATGACTCCGTGTCGTCCTCACTGTGCAGACTGGGGAGCCCAAAGCCGGGGGGTTCCCTTTCCCGTCTTCGTATTCTCAGTGGCTGCCACAGATCGCTCATTGTTGACAGACTTGGGGTTTTATTTGACTCATCTTTTTAAATATAAAAATATGCCTGGTGATAAAATATAATTCTTTTAAAATAAAAAGAGACATGCAAATGCACAATGAGTGCGATACACGTGCGTGACCTGGGGTGGAATACAGTGGGGCCCTGAGTGGGGCCCAGAGTGGAGCCCCAGACCAACACTGAGGAGCCGCCCTCACTTGGCAGCCCTGGGCGCGGTACGCTTCGGCGGGGGACTCGCGAGGAGCCAGAGCGGGAATTATTTCACTCCTTCCCATAAAAATGTGATCTTCTTTCCTCTCCTCGATTGTAATCCTCACAGCCAGGGAAGAGAGAGAGACTACCTAAGACCGAAAAGTGACTGGCTCGTGCTCGTGTTCACCAACCGCGACCATTTGCGGAGCACGCCAGCTCTCCCCACGGACCCTGACAGCTCGAGCTGGCTGTTTTCCATCGTCCGCACTTTGGGAGAATGGTGACTTTCCTCTCTGACAGCTTGCTAAGATGCCACATGTCGGGGCTCTCTCGCTTCCTGTCTCCCACTGGCCAGGGCAGCAGGGCCTGGGGTCTCTGTGGCTTCCCCTCTGAACCAATCTCTTTCTCCCCAGCTTCCTGCCCCGCCGCTGCCTCGGCACTTCTGCAGGCCTTGGCCCAGTCCCTGAGTCCCTGCTTTCCCAGTAAAGTAGACGCAACAGGAATCTTCACTGAATCAGGGACACGCAAAATGCATTGAGAACTTCATTAAAGATTCTACTTACGAGTCATCTTATAATTGATCTTAAATAGTCGAGGTGATGGGAGAAAGTAATAGACTGAATTCCTCGGGCCTCTCTTAGGTCTACAGATTGACTTTTGGAATATACACGAATCCATGGAGTTTAATAGACTTGGCGTCTTAGTTACTTTTCTCGCTGCTGAGACAAAATACTCAATGCTGAAAGCTAAAGGAGGAAAAGCTTACTGTAGCTCACAGTCTTTGAGATTCTGGTTCCTAGTGGGCTGTCTCTAAGGCAGGCGGGGTGGCAGACGGCATCACAGTGGAGAAACAGTTCATGGCAGGCAGAAGGCAGTGAGCAGGAAGAGAGAAGCAGCAGCATGCACGCGGGTGTCTTCCTGTCCCTTAGGATCCACCCAGGCTCCACATGCACAGGGCGGGCAGCACGCACACCCAGGCTGTGCCTTTCTGTGATCCGGCTCAGCACTGTGCCAGACCAGTCGGTAGACCGAGTTAGTATCACACACCCTTCACCCCCACGTCACACACTCTGGAAGCAGTCGTCTCTGAAAAAGCCCCACCTAAGACCACATGAGGCTTTGGGGGACATCTAGAAACAAGCCATGACACCTAGTGAGAGTGTGAAAGTGTCACCCAGAAAGGATAGTCAGATAGGTACCAAGAGCTGTCGGGTACAAGTCATAGTAAGTAATTAATAATTAAAAGTGAATCAGAAAGCCTAGTTCTATTCCTGAACCAAGATATTCTGGCAAAAGTAAAACAAAGTTGTTTACAGCTGAGGTCAGATCCATACTATACAAGTATTTGTGGATATTCATAATATGTGTCAGTAATCTTAACTTTTTAATCTTCAAGGTTAAAATCCTAGACTTGAATAGACTACTCTGATGCCACTGCCCTTTAAGAATGAGCTTAAATGAAAGCACCTACTAATCAACTCTACAGACGTATATTATTTACGGAAATCAGTCATGCATCTCTTACTTTCCTTCTGTGCATAAGACACACACACACACACACACACACACACACACACACAAAGCCAATCAGCCATCTCTCACATTTCCACGTGGAGGAAGATGTTTGTCTAGAAGAGGTGGGCTCACAGGTCCCAGCAGCTTCAGAGAGATTGTGCATAGGGGACCAGAAAGTGCAAACTGAATCATCAGAAGGGTGACAGAAGAAACAGTAGACAAAAATGGTGATTTCCACTGCTGTGTACTGTTTCTTTGTGATTGCATCGTGTAATTTATATAACACAAAACAGCAGCAAAGCACCCCGGAACTTTGTAGAATTCACATGGCGGGGTCTAGGTTTGCCTGATGATGGGGTCAAGATGACAAGCAGTGGACATCCACATGCTCATCCCTCAGTGGTCGCACAGCCATTGGCGTTTCCTGTTAGTGCCCCAGATGCCCACGAAATACAAGAGCTTGCCTTGTTTCTAACAGAGAGAAATAAAGAAAGTTGAGTCCAGTTTTCCAAGGTAGAAAATGCCATTACCATTTATGGTTTTAGGGTGCTGGTTTCTTCTCATTTTCCTAGTTAAAGCTCATTTATTCCACTGTATTATTTATTTAATTCACCTGTGAGTCATGGAAAGCGTGGTTCCTATTTTACAAGTGTGTTTGCTTTAACCCAGAGATACATAAGGCGACTGTGCACAGCGTGTCAGGAAATAAAATGCTCCTCCATGTGTTCCTGTCATGCCCACTTAGCTTTAAAGGGAAAAGCATGTATTGTATTCACGTATTTTAATACACTTAGCACTTTGTTATCATTCCAAATAGTTCTCTGGCTCACTTTATACATAATTTGAGACCAGGTAGTCTGGTGAAAACTTGGAATGTCTCATCCTACACAGGACCACGCTTCTTGGTCACTGCACCTTCCAACCCCAAGTGACCAGAGCCCTCTCTGGAAGCCCTGACCTTGCTGAGTTGTGTCTGGAAGGAGCCACACTTATTTGGTGGGTGTGTACTTGCTGTGAATTTTGTGAGAGACCTATCACACTCAGATGCAAGAGCCACACCCCTTTACTTTCTAAGTCAGCTGTTTAACCTGAGATTATGGAGCAGGAGACCCCAGTCCTCAGAGCACAGGCTGGGTGCAGGGTTGGGAGAAGGCGTCTGCGGTGCCTGGGGCAGGGTCTCAGCAGCTCAGGGCAGGCTGTGGCCCTGACACTCCGGCAGGCTACCCAGGGTCCTGTCTCCTCCTCTTCTTGGTCTGGAAGCGGCACCCCTTGCCTGCCTCTGCCGGGCAGTCTCAGCATGTCTCTGTCTCAGTACCACCCTTGCAGGGCGCGGGGTGCGGGGTGCGGGGTGTGGGTGCAGGGTGCGGGTGCGGGGTGTGTGCACACTCAGCTCCCCGCCCAGCTGTGAAGCACAGAGCCGTGCCGTGGAAGCCTCCGCCCCCCTCCCCGGAGGCGCACAGCTCCAGCTCCTGCGCTCCTGGCCCATCCACACGAACCTCATTCCTTGAAGGTCACACTTTTGACAATGAAATCCTGTTAATTCTGCCTTGGGGGAATGGAAACATTTTCAGATCTTAAATATTTTTTAAAAACCTTATTTGGCACATCAATCTATAGCACAGAGGAAAAAGAAGATAATGTTTTAATGAGGCAATGCTGCCACTTGAAGTCTGCACCGTTCATAGAGCCCGCGTCGGGAGTCTCCCGCAGGCTGCCCTCTCCTCTCTGCCCCGTGAAGCAGCGGCTGTTACCACCTGACCTCGCCCTGTCACAGTCTCCTCCTCGGGTGCTGCTGGCTTCGGTTCTTCAGACCCAAAGTCTGATTGTGCCTTTCCCTCGCTGAAGTTTCTTCTGACTCAGCCTGAAGCCTCGACAGAGGTGAAGATGAACGGACTGGGTGCTGGGAGCCCTGGGTGTCCCCACGGCGCGGAGGGGTGTGCTGGGTGTGGGGGCTGACGCAAGGGGGAGGCCAGCGGGGGGGAGAGGAAGCCGCGAGGGGGAGGTCAGCAAGGGGGGAGGCCAGCGGGGGGGAGGCCAGTGAGGGGGGATGTCAGCAGAGGGGGCAGTGAGGGGCGACTGGCAGGGGCAGCACAGCGAGTTTGGCTCCAATGCCCGCTCTGTGTAGGGAAGGCCAGCAGCCGGGAGCAGAGCTCAGTTGGTGACCCCACGTGCACCCCAGCACAGGGCTCCCTTCCCCAGCTCGTCCTGGGTGGGTCAGGGACACCGTCTGGGATGGAAATGGCCGGAAACCCCTTCCAGCTCCTGGCCTGAAGAAACGCCGGCCCCAGAAGAAGCTGTCCACTTGTTAACACCACCTGTGTCCTGCGTCATTTGATTTTCCAGGAAAATGAGTCCTGGATGTGGCCGGCACTGGCTCACCCAGACCCCTGGATGAGAGTCAGGGAGTGGGCAGGGCAAAGAGCGCAGGCCCAGGGAGGCTGCTGCCTGGCCTGGCGTGTGGCTGGGAGGCTGTGTCCTGGACAGGCCGAGCATTCGACTGGAGGAGATATTGTGTAAGGCTACAGAAACAAAGGGTAGAGTTTTCAAAGAGGGCTTTGAACTTTGGCAGAGCTGGTGAAACTCCTAGAGTTGGGGAGCAGGTGACCTGTGCAGTGGGCCACTTCAGGACTCTGGAAACCCGGGATTTGCCTTTGGTCTTGGGTTCTCTGAGTTGCGGACCTATCACGCAAGACTCTCACACTGCTTCCAGTCAACTGGGCTTCAGATAAAAGCCTGGCTTCTGACCTGCAAATACTGGCCATGTGGACACGTTGCTTTGCCTTACATAAAGCAACATGTTATCCTGAGTCTGATAAATGCATGCCTTGTACTAAAAGCTGAGAGCGGAGAGAAAATTTTAAAAACCAACTATTGATTGTGATTTAGGGTATAGCTGCTTGCCTAGAATATTCTATATCATATCCAAAGTCCTCCAAACTTTCTTACATTTATGGCAGAGTGCACTTTCAGAAATTTTGACCAGGAACCTTATAGCACACACGTTCCTTTATGAAGACATCACGGTACTGGCCACAGAAGATAGCACGGGTGACTTTTCTCCCTCTCCCTTCCTTGACCAACCATGCGGTGTGAGTTTGTAATGGTTTTCTGCATCATTACCTTCTCCCAGGGTGGCGTGGGGAGATTGACTCCATTCCAAGTCGATTAGACTGGAGGCTAAGCTCACACCTAGCCGCTCCTCCTCCCTTCCCAGGTCCATGGGGCTGTCACACGCTGGCCCCAGCCGGGGCGCCCTTGGGTTCACCGCGTGGCCTTCACGTTTGGTAGTCTCAGAGTTTGGTTTCCCAAGCTCCGAACTGAGCTTTCCCCTCTCCTTCCTTCAGCCTCCTCTGGTAGACAGCCACATAGGATTAGTTCTGCATGAGGAAATAGGCCAAGGACACCCCTCAGGCAGCTGGGGGGTACTTGTCCACCACCCAGCCGGGTTCCAGCTCTGTGAACGGCAGAACAGCCACCGTGAGCAATCTCTTTAGTCTAAGTAGATGCATTTAAGAAGGGACGCCAGGCTGCCACAGCCCTGTGTTTCTCAAGTGTCCCCTCTGAGCTGTGGAGGGCACTCACTGGCACAGCGGTCCCAAGGCCCGCAGGTCCTGCTGGCTTCGCACCTCCGAGTTGGTGTTCTTTCTATGTGGCGGTAACGGGTGAAGGTTTCTCGTGTACCACATTTATGGCATGTCTGTATTTCCAAAGTAATAACACTTCACTTTGAAAAATGTTAGCATTTATTTGATAAACTGTTGCGCATTACAGAGTGGTGGGTCAGGCTGTGACGGTATCCCAGTGTGAACTGCTTGGTCTGCTGAAACTAATGGGGTTTGCAAATTCAGCATCTGAAGTGAGATTTTCACAAGGACAGTGGGAATCTTGGTGTCGTGAAGAACGTCTTGGGTCACCTCTGGCGTGTCCTAGGCATGGGTGCTTGCCGTGGTGTTATCATTTCAGCATTAAATCCCTCTTCTCTCATGTGAGGAAAATAGCTACCTGTGAAGGTCACCCTACGATAGAGATGGTACGTGTGTAAGTGACCCAACCTACCCTGACTCACAGGGGACGGCCAATTGCTATTAATTCCTGAGGCAGACTAATAATTGCACACATTACAGATCACAGGACTGTGCTCATTGGCAGAGGCTACAAGCCCTCATTCTCTATCTATTAGGTGTACTGTGAGGTAGATTAGCAGTAACAATATAAACAAAACCACAGTGGTTATATTTGTGAGGTGCCACTTTCGGAGATATAGCGTGATAACATGCATCTTTAGGCCCAGCAAGTTTGTCAGTGTCAGCTGGCCACCGAAGACAGGAGAAGGCTACACAAAACAACAACGTTTCAAGTAAACCATTGGTGCAGAACATTAGATTTTTCCGTTCTTTATGTCTAGTTAAAGCTAAACATCTTGATCATGCACCCATGATTTGACATGTTTTTAAGTGTAATTTCAGCGGAATACATGCTAAGTTAAGGGGGAGAGGCAGCCTGACTCAGAGTCTTTGGGCTGTGAATGATTATTGGAGTGGGTCAAGCAAGGAAGCACCTGTTTTTTAAGGAAAGGGTTGGCTGCATCTCACAGCTAGCAAGCTCCAATTCATGTTTTCAACATGAACTAAAGTCAGTCATTTAAGATTCAGGAGAAATAGTCAGGAAATGACTAGTTTTATTTGCTCTTGGACTTACAGCATGTCCTCTCGAGTGGCGTAATGGTTGCCGGGAAAATTATTTTGTTATGACTTGCTCCATGAAGACACAACATCCTTCATGACAACTTAAGGAGTTTTGAATCCACACAGGAATTAGCACAATATTCCTTTTTCCTAGTCCTCCGGTCTGAATGAAACATTGTAGACACAAGGTCTGAGTCTTTCTGACCAGGTCTACCAAGCACCTGTGCTCACAAGTAGCTGATTTGCAGGAAAGGATATTCAGTCACTCAAGAAAATAAACTGGCGATCTGCAGCTAGTAACAGAATGAAGAGGGTGACTCACAGGGGCTCTTGTCTAACGGTCGGCACTGGGAAGCCAGGCTGGGAAACCTAGACATTGTTAGGCAAGAAGGGGAAATGAACCACAGTCGGCTTTTGAAGGATTTTTTTCTGGAAGACTGAGTTCTTTTTGAAAACACTTTATGCACCAGCATGAATAAATTTCTGAGGTACTCTAGACAAAGATGAATTTTATTTCATTGTGGCTTCAGTCGTATTACAATGCTCATGAACTATTTTACCTTATGCCAGACATGTGGAAGCAATCAGGGTATGTAAATGATATGTGAAGGTGAGGTAGTTTTAGCTTAAAAACGTAGACTGTCTGTGGTTGTAAATTATAACCACATCACAAAGAGCAACTCTCCTTTTAGTAGTAACTTAAATGTAAAAATAATCAGTGATGAATTCATAAAACTACTAGTGTTTTCTTAGTATAGTCCAATAAATGTAAAATACAATACTTCTTTGTGCTGTTACATTAGACTTAGGACACACAATTCAAATGCAAGTTTTTTTTTTTTTAAGGAATTGTTAAAATGAAAGTAGTCAAAATTAGACATAATTATATCAGTCTATCTCTGAAAAACTCCTCTCATGCAGGGTAGTGTTTTAGACTATCTTCTGTTAACATAAACGATTCCTTTCTTTGTATCCTTTAGCATGTATAAATTTGGTTTTTGCATGTAATATACTTTTTCTACTACATATATTTATGTATGTTTCTAAATGTTTCATAACATTTCATAAATTCTGAACATATAGCCTGAATCAAATCTTGAAAAGGAAGTAGATATAATAAAAATAAATGTTTTCCTTTCTTTAAAATCATAACAATGAGTCTTTTAGTCTCCATATGATGGTACTGTGCCTCTTTTAAAATATTTTTATAAGCTGCTATATATGTAAAGCCGGATATTAAAATAACACAAATTCTAAGTAGTGTTGCTAGACATGAACATACATACACACACATAAATTTGAGGGAGGAAAGAAAACATCAAAATAAAATAAATCAAAAATGAATAACCATTATCTTGCCATTTTTTTTCAATAAAGCAAAAAAGCACACGACATATTTTGTTAGATTAAAGTCATTTATTTTACTCCTAATTTGCTCATTAAAAAAACAAAAAATAAAGCATAAAGTATCACTCTTTTATGTATTTGCTTAAGAGAACCAAGCAGTAGGTATTTACAAGCACCTAAATAACATTTACCAGTATTTACATCCCAGTGTGGGCTGACTGCGCCCTGCTCCCTCCGAGGCGACCGGCGCGAGGACGGGGAACCCTGAGCGGGAGACCCTGTCCCTGAGCGGGCCACCCTTGCCCCCAGCGCAGATCCTCGAGAGCTGACTGCGTTGTCCTGCTCATTTTAAAAAATATATACAATTTTTAAGGAGGTAGTTATTTCTAGTCTACTAGGCAAATGCCAGTTGTCCCTGGAGTTTATTTCCCGCAGCGATGGTAGAGGAAAGGCGAGAACGAGTGGCCGGCAGAAAGGGGCTAAGGGCACAGGAGGGCGTTTCCTCGAACTGTGTGCGTGCGTGGACAGGCGTGCGTGCGTGTGTGCAGACTCGTGTGTGCACCTATGCGTGGACACGTGTGTGTGTGTGCGTTTGTGTTGTGGCTGTAGCTGGAGCTCAGGTTCAGGCTCTGCTGTTGCTCCGACTCTGCTCCGTGTGCTATCTCCACCTCGGCGCACTCTGGCTTCTCTGCAAAGTATTTTTCTACTCATTCACAAAGTTTTCTTTTAGATCTTCAAAATTCATTTCAAAAGAACGAATTTTCCCTAAGCGCCATTCCCAGCCATGGCTGCAGTGACCACGGAGCAGAGACGCAGGGCTGGGATGGAGCCAGGTTCTCCGGGACTGCACAGGACAGGGCCAAGAAAGCAGAGCCCTGGGTCCAGCCTTGGTCCCATCGCTGTGACACCAACAGGGAGGACGACTTGTTGACTAGGCTGTGGCTCGTTCCTGAGCTGAGGAAAACTGGCTTTGAGGACGCTGCTCCTGGCCTGGGAAGCTCTGCAGGGAGGAGCGGAGAGGGCTCTCTACTCTGGGCAGCGCGCTGCCTGCAGATAGCAGGCTGCCGGGCGCACAGTGTGTCTGGGAGGGAGCTTATCAGTTCTCCTTTTATGGCAAGAGTGGCAGACCCGAAGGCAATGGGGGCCCATGTGGGAAAGCTGCGGATCTCCAAGGCCGATGACTCTAATCTCTGGCCATTTCACTAGTGAACTGTGATGCAGTCACACAGCTTGCAGAAGAGGCCCCACTAACGCTGCACCCCCGGACCTCAGAGAGCTGGCATTTGGTGGGGAAGGGAGCGAGGAAGGCCTGGGGCAAACGTGCCGAGTGTGAGCTATCCCACGGAGAACGGAGAGCATTCTGCCAGGTGGGCGGCACGGTGGGGCAAAGATGGGCAAGTCCTGGGCGTTACAGAGCTCCAGCAGCCCCAGAGGTGAGCAGGGAGGAGGACATCCTGGGGGAAGCAAGTGGGAGCAGCAAGAAGCAAGAGAGACAGGGCCCAGGCATCTCAGGACATGGTCGCTGTGTGGCTTTGTCGGCACACGATTAACACCCCCGGGTCAGGTTAGCTCAGGTGTGAAAGGAAAACCATCACAGCCAACCCGACTTCTCTGAGCTCACGAGGTAGGCTGCAAAAAAGACCTTCTGTCCTCTCTTTCCCTTTTCATTCCCAATGAGAATGATTAAATAACTCACAGAAACTGTTGTAAACGTCATTTTTATTGATATATTTAAGTATGCTGTACGTACAAGGCATCCAGTTCAGAGCCACAAACTACTTGAAATCAATACATTAGAGTTAGAAATGCAGTCTTCGTAAGCAGAGAAAGCCCAGCTGCAGGCTGACATTACCTGTCTGTGGACAATGGACCTGTTACCCCAAAAAGAAATGTTTGCATGTGAGCGGAGGCAGCTGGTTGGATTACGCGAGACTTGGTGTGCTTTAAAATGTATAATCGATATATACTCCATGCACGTAGAGCAAGGAACAAAACGCCCAGTGTGGCAGGTGCTCAGTAAATGGTATTCAGCATTAACAGAGGCGGGGTAGTATGCAAAAGGGGGAATCAAGGCAGAGCGAAAGCATGCAGGTAGGTAAGTGTCATAGGAAAGGAAGAGGGCTGCCCTTCACCCGGGTGGGAGATGGCATGGAGGGTGGAACGCACAGTGCTGTTCCAACCCTCCACGGGACTCGAGATAATGAGAGCAATTAGGTAACACAGAAAACAATGTTAGCGATGAAAAAGACTTAACTGCCACGTGTCAGCATTGTGTTAACCGTTTTGTTCAGCAACTTTTCTCAGTCAGCGTGGCTGCGTCTGGAGACACAGACGCTAATGACCAGCGGTGAGTTCCTGTCACCCTCCTCGCCTTCCCAAGAGGTTTTGATCAACAGTGACAAAGCCCAGATGCACACAACAGGAGTGAGTTGGGAGAGCACGAAGCGGTGTTCCAGTCATTACAGCTGGCAATAGACTTCTCTGACAGAATGATTTATCCAGAAGTTTATCAAGACAAAGTGAGTTAAGTAAATCAGATCTACACAGTGGAAATAGATGCCATGAGAGGAGACTGGGAACGAGAAAACGTGAAAGTCAGTCAGTTAACTCTTCATTTTTCTTACATCTCTTTTTCATTTGGCGCTGGAAACAAGTCTAGATTCCAAAATTATGTTAAGTTTTGTAGTGACTATTGAATCACTGGGTAAATAATAAGCAAATAAGCATTTTACAAAATGTACCGTGCACAGAACAAGCATAGATCACTTATGAAAAACTAAGTGATCATCACCATGGAGTGATAACCCATTCCCACGATCACATCGTATTTCACGCAGTATTGAAACTGTGCTTCCCAATATGTAGGCTATTTTTCACCCAGGGAAAGATCAGGAAATAGTGTTCTACCTTATGTGCCAGTAATGAGGAGATGCTTTAGCGAAGGACTGAGGTGATGGGGGCGAACCAGTGGTACACGTGCCGTGGCAGGCTGTTTGTGTCACAGAAAATTCTAGAAGGTTCGCCATCTCTAGACTAAGGAGTGAACTTTATGTCATAATCAAAATGCACGGCCTATTGAGGAATCCAAACACATCTCAGTCTACCCTGGTTTCTTATAATGCACCCTCTGCTGGGTGATGAATCAGAACTTGCCTTGTGAGTCTGCATAAAATGTTCCTTTCATTCATCTCCCAATATGCAATTCTAACTGCATTCCACTGGAGGATGTGTCTGTGTTTCTAGCCACTTTCCCTTACATGACTCATGCAAAAGAGTGAGTTTGTTTGAATGAAAATGTTTCATCCTGTCCTTTCAGCATTCTCTTAACTTTTCTGTGGGTGTCCTAATAAGAGAAGACCATTCTGAAAACTTAATAGCACCACTGAAGTTGTCCAGTTGTAACCCTGGTCATTCCACGCAGCAATGCGAGACGGCCCACAGCCTGCCATGCCCTGACTTCAGTCTCTCTCCTGCCAAAGCCGAGTGCTGCACACTGAGCTTCACACCTGCTGTGGGGATCAATGACCCAGACCGAGTCCCCCGAGTTATTTACCTGCATCACAGTCATCACTTCCAGCTCTCAGACTGATTTTGTCACCGTGGCTTGGGGATGGGAGTGAGGTGGGGGTGCAGGGGACCACTCCCAGGCATATGTCCAAGTTCTGCTGAATGCTCAATGGAATGTTTTAACCATCTTTACATTATCCTTAAATCTTAGGTTTCAAGCTGCTCACTTAGCCTACAATACTGATTTTTCTATTAATTTTGAAAATTCAAAGGCACATTTATGCCACTGTTCCAGACTCTAACATGAATCTGTTACCCTAGCGGTTTCCCACGCCATCTTCCATAAATAAATGCACTCGCATGTCTTAGAAGATAATAAAGGATTCTTTTCTTTTTGATAGGTATGCATCAAACTGATGGTGTGTTTTCCATTAAATACAGGAAGAGAGAACCATTTGTGGGAGAAATTCCAATGGAAAACATATTGATACCTCTCTGATCTTTATTTCAGTCTGGATAATAACAGTTTGACTTGGTTGATGCATGTTTTCAAAGTTCTTATAATCTGCACTAATTGGGACCTTTATTTAAATTGCTTCAGCAATTTACAACATACCACAGAATAACCTCTTAATGTTCATTTTGTACCAAGATTTGTATCTACTGAAACATAACAACTGCATCTCAAACAATTTTAAAAATCCAGGAAACAAAATATTGTATTATTAGAAAAAACAAAATGCTAAAGAGAGAATTATATTTTAGGGAGGAAAACAAATGAGGACTTGCCTGCCTAAGCTGCAGTGTGTTTACTGTTTCCCATGCCAAATACAGCGATAGGGGTGCTGTGCAAATTTAACGCTTGTTAGCATTGGTGAATCACTGTGGCCATAAATAAAAACTGCTGTAAAACTTCAGAGCATTCTTCTGTGGGACAGGCAAGGTTCACATGGGGTTTACTCCTGTGCGTGCTTGAGGATATTTTGGGTTCACAGAGAAAGTTTTTATAGTTCGCATCCACCTGATACAGGGCTCATCAGACTGTTTTGTTTAAAATAATGGATGTGGCAAACTAGAAATGAAAAAAAGTAAAAAGTTCGTGCTAGGCCTCACACCCAAGCACTTGTCAGCGCTCATGTAGATAAAGAAACCCACCTATCTGAGGGCCTTCTATCTGCATTAAAGATACACTGGTGATCCTTAAAGAGATGAACGGAAAATTCCAGTTTTTAATCCCAGAATCAAAGTCCCGAGTAACCCAGAGTGCTGGTGATGAGCCCTCCTTTCCCGCTCCGGGAAGCTGCTGCTCAGGGAGCCTAGACAGACTGGGGCATGGTGGAGTCCCCAGTGTGGGAGGGGCCCACTCGAGACCAGTCCTCCCTTGGGCTTTGTGCAGAGGCTGACTGCCCTGCCTCACTGTTGGTACACGCTGTCACTTGAACTAGAGCCCCAAGCCAGTTGCCTTTGAAATGGTATTTAAAATAGGACTCCTCTATTTCTGTTATGGTAAATGATCATTGTGATAAAATAGTATCATTAATCCCCTTTAATGAATGTTACTTTAGCCAGGAACAGCGCTAACCTCTGTGTGTAACCTGGCCCTTGTAGATCACAGCAACCCCAGGGAGTGGACACCATTTTCCATAGTGTGACAGACGAGTAAATGAAGGCCCGTGTGGAAGCCAGTCCGCAGGTTAGCAGCACTGCCACTCTTCTGTATCTTTTGGGCTTCAGAGCCCTTACTTTTAACCACTGCCCGGACCAAGTGTTCAATTCTGGACATCAGAAAATCGGGAGAGACGAGTGTCCGAAGGCTCTCACTCGACATAATTATCACAGTAGAGAAGCAATGTGCTATAACAATCCCAGAGTCACAGAGGTGCGGCACATTGTGGTCACCTTCTCACCATCAGGCTTCAGGTGCTGAACGTTTCGGAGCAGAATTTCCCCAAGAACTTGCCCAAAATTCGTTTTTCTTTTCTGTAATTAAAACACACATTGATTCTTAAAAACTTTTATAAAGCTAAAATTTCTAAGCACATACATAGTCTATGTATAAACATTGAACAACTCAGACCACATAAGAAGACACATTCCAAGCTAAATGTTCGCTCATTCTCTCTACTTTCTCTACTTAGAAAATGACATGTTTTTCCACAAGAACCACTATTATTCTGTAAGAATGTCTTTGAAGTGAGTTACAATGTATAGGTTTTTCAGTAGAGCATAGCTAACCATATGCCATTACATAATTAAGTTCACCAAAACAACAAAAGTAATACACAAAAGTAAATTTTACAAAATGAAAAGTCCTGGTCCCTGTTTTGGTTGATGATGTTGTTGATTCAACACACACACTGTTATTACAGACTTCAGGGGAGCTGTGTGCAAAGCTCGATGTAGCTTCTACCTCATGTCTGACCAGGACTGAAATAACACAAAGCCTTCGTGTTCTGCACGAGTCACTCTCTAAACCGTGCATTCCTTCCTAGTGTCCAAGTACTCTCCCAGCATTCCTGACAACTTGGATCTGGTTCATGTAAATGTTTCAAAGTTTTAGCAAAAATTGTATCAGATTAATAAAATCAGAAACTAGAGTCAGCTGGGTTATCCTGTTTCATTGCTGTATCAAGGAAATTAATTCTCCACATAAATGAAAAGCGCCGTCTTCGTGAAATGTTAAGAATCTATCTCATCCACCTCTGAAGAAGCAAGGGACGCACTGTCTAGATGCTATCACGGTGTGGCTTGCACAGTAAGTGGCGGGCTCCTCTGTGTAGGAGGGAACTGTGAAAGTGATAGACTGCATTTTTGTTTTTAATTCAGCGCTTTCATTTAAAAATTGCTCTTTAGTGCTGACCAGTTGAACAACTGGAATGCTTACTTCTGAGCATTCAAGCCCTTCCGAGCACTGTCAGGAGTCCAGGAACTGAGCCCAGCCTCACTGAGGAACCACTGTGGTGTGATTTCAGGGTTTCCAGGCCCCGGGTTTGGTTTGTGCTGCGGTTTCAGATGCGCAGAACTCCCTGTCCTTTGGCGCTGTTCGTGGCGGTGCTGCCGGGTTCCTGGCCCCTGACTGCTTAGGCTTCAGGCTCCCAGCCTCGCCCTCTGTCCCCTCCCGCTCAGCACGGAGACCCCGTCATCTCCCACCTCTGCAGGGCCCTGACCACGGCAGCTTCTCCAGGTACTGAAGCGTGTGTGAGGACATCCTTCTGATAAACCCAAGAGCAGAAGAGCAATATGCCAGCGATATGCAGAGGATTCAGTGGAGATTCTTACCTTATTTATTTATTTTTTTTTTTGGTGCTCAAAAAGACAAAATAGGCCAACCAAACAGAGACTTGTGGTGTACTGAAAACCTAAAATGTTAACAGCTATACTTTTGCTCCAACAAAATAATTGTTTCTCACTATACTTTTTCTCTGAAAATGCAGTTATAATGTTCTGGGAGAAATAAAATGTTATCCTTTCACTTATAGGTGCAGACGATAGAATTCAGAATTCAGGCATCAGAATGATGACTGCTTCTGCTTTCATAGAACTCTTTCAGGAACGTAGCTTACAACCTACCACTCAAGAGAGTGACAGTGCTCTGGTGAATAAACTGATGCTGGGTTTAATACTACCAAAACTAAAACAAATGAGTTAAATCAGAGTCAGCCGCCTGTGGTCCAGGAGCTAACTGCACCCACTGCCTGCTTTTGTGCAGCCCAAAGGCAAAAATTTTGGCCTGCTTATCTGGGGAAAGACACCTGAGATAAGAGGTGTGTTTTAGGACCTGATCAGGAAGTGAAAATCAAATTTCAGTTCTATAAATAAAATCTTGAATTTTTTTCAAGAAAAGCTATATAGAGATAAATTCTCTCTTGCTGTAAATATACCTACATACTCTTCTGAACATTGCCTCTTGACTTGCTGACCAAAAAGTGGTCAGGAAAAGTTTGCAGACAGCTGGGCTAAATGATGCTTGGAAAAGACCAAGATGCTCACCTTGCTCTCCAGTGCTCAAAGATCAATGTACCAGTGACCAACAATACACAGAAACCGTATGTTCAATGGGTGTATTGCTTAGCCAATGAGTAGATGAATTCACATGCAAATGTTAAAAATGATGACTGTGAAATTTGAAAACGCACAGTAAGCATTTGCTTTTGAGCCATTAGCCTGCTTCCAGTACTACTGAACTTGCAGGTTACTGGCTTTTATTTTTTTTATTTTGAAGTAGTCTGGTGGATTAAATTATTAATCTCATAGTATAGCAAGTTTAGAAAAAACTCAAAATGATCAAGTGTCTATTTTTGATCAATATTTGATTAAAATCTCTTTAAAAATAAAAAGTATTGAGAAGAGTTAACATTAAAATAATTTGGCCTAGTAATGCTATTTTTATTGTCAATACTGCTAAAGTATAAAAATTATATTTTCTTCATTAATATATTTGTTTTATTTTTTATAAATCTTATATGCAACCACTATTAGCTGTTCAAGACATTATTTCTCTAGGCTTATACCATAGAGTAACAGAAGAGATACCTAATTCTACATGAAATTATTTTTCCATATCATCGTAAGTTGAGACCTTTGTTACTAGTTTGAAAAGAATTATTTTTCCAGTGATTTTGAATACTGGAAGGAAGAGCCCTCTCTAATGTTTTTTGAGACAGAAATAATAATTTATATATTTTCATTTAGCTTGCTTGCACAAAACAGCTTCGCCTATTTCTAAATTTTATAAATCCCTCAGATTTGAATACTCCGATTGCTAACGAGCAAGAACAAATCTCTCTCCACACTCCAGCCCAAACAGGGAGATATAATTTACGTTTTTCATTAAGCCATTGCGAAAGCAACCTTTCTCCTTCATGGGCTGTCATATTTTAACGCTGGTTCATCCTAACTCGAAGTGGAATCATCTGTTCATTTTGTTGAAAATGTTCTGTTGGTTCAGAAATAAGCAGTATGCTGACTGTGTGCTCTAACCGAAGCCGCTACTCAGGGGAAGGGAGCTCTGCTCTCTGTAATTCAGTGTCATCGTGCATCCCGTCGCTGGCAGCTCGGCTTCTTTCTTTCACCATCTGTTCTTTCTTTCTTTATTCTCTGCCAAAAATCAATACAACTCAATGAGCAAAATTGAGCTGCTCCATAACCCAACCATATTGGGATTATTTTGCTCACAATACATTGCCCTATTTCTTACACTGGTCCAGTTTAATTAGGTAAGCCCTCTGTTGGTAAAGATGCACACTTACTAAACTGCAAACATTCAATGAGTGTTATAAAAGCAGCCAAAATGTTATTGTTTCAACAGTCAGGATTTTAAGATGGCAACACTTGGCAGGCAGCAAGCCACACACTGTCTGCTTCCAGCCGGGAATCCCTGCGCTCACCAGCGCTTCGCACGGAGACCAGTTCTGCATATTCGAGGAGACCACCGACGAAAAATGTCAGTGTGTAAAAAGTCTGACAACATTCTCAGATATTTTAATATATTGATAGGCATCTCTATGAAAACGAGTTCATTTCATCATTAAAATACCCTAGAAGCATTTTCATGGCTCTGTCCCCTTGGAAAACTCAGTATCAAGTTTTTGCACGCAGATCACGTGGATTGAGTTGATTGTCACCCATGTAAACGCATCCACTGCAGGAAAAATGTGCCGTGGCCTTTGCTAAGAAATCCAGCTCCTGACAGCACTCACGGTGGTGCAGCCTGAGCTGCATCAGAAGCACCACGGCAAGACCCCAAGTTCATTTCCTCCATCCCTGAGCCGTGCCAAGCAGTGCCTCGAGGACGGAGTTGCCGCCCTGTGCACACCTTGCTAATCTGGTTTCTGTTTTACCAAAACTGCTTTCACTCTGAAATGAATTGTTAAGACTTTTACCGAGGGAAAGGTGGGCTGGACGCGGACTCCTCCAGCAAGCAAGCTAGCTCTCTGTTAGTGCGCGGGGCCACACCCTTCCCCGGGAGCCGCGCCCCCTCCCCAGGGCACAGCGGGGCCTTGCTGGCAAAGCTGTACCCGCCTGAAGTCTCGCTCATCTTCCCAAGTGGGGGGCTGCGACTGTGGTATGCTTGGGGACGCTGGTATTTGTCATTTTCTTGCTCTTCATTTTTCTTTTAAGTTTTACTTTCCTTGCTGGTGTTCTCTTTGGTTTATGCCAATTTATTTCTAACTAAGGTAGGCTGGCAAAACAGTTTTAGAATTCAACATTCATTAAGTCCAAAGCTATTTAATGAGAAAAGTAATAGTATCTCTACTGAAAAAATGTAAAGGTTTATACAATGTTACGGCTCCTAGGTATGGTCACTTGCAATCGGCAGTGCTGTGCTTTTAAAGTTGACCTTATCTCTATCATGTGTGTTAATGAGTTAATCTTATTGGACTTTCTACCTCCCTAATAACATCATTTAATCTTACTTCCAAAGAAAGTGTCATTGTTTTTGATTAATTGTAGTCTATTCATAGTAAGCCAACAGTAAAGAACAAAATCCAAAGCAATGAAAAACTCGCTGGAAAAGTCCTTCTATCTTAACATTATGAATCCTAGTTTCAGTATCTGATGAATAGAAATTATGTAATAATTCTTATTAAAATACTATAAAGTTACTATAATTAATTCAATATTTCTCCCCAGTAACAAAGCTTAGGATGAGGAGCATTACAATAACCTGCAAAACTATTTAAAATGTAAAAATGACACCTGACCACAACTTTACATCAACTATGTTAGCTGGCACACGTGTCAGCATGTCAGGTGACATGAATGTACCGTCAGGGTAGTGACTATCCTTCTGTGTGTATGCAGTTCCTCTGAACTGGAACCTTAATGATGATACAGTTATGTATTAGAGCCAAATAGAAAAGAAGTCTAAACCATTATCTAACAGTGATGATAATATAAAAGTTCAGATTAAAAATTTAGCAGAAATGACATAAAAACTCATACATATTCTTGATGGATTGGTATTATATGCAGGTATCCCAGTTGGTTCTCATCAATGCTGAAATAAAGTTCCATGCTATGAATCATCTAATTTACATATAAAACAGTCCAACTTTATTTAAAAAGCTGATGAATTCCACAACTAGTCATCATTCATTTCCCTCTAGGTTGAGAACAATACAATATTCTTACTTAAAGCATACATGTATTTCTTCTGCCAGTTGAACTTGTAGAAATTATTTTTCTTTTAAAACTTCTGTGTATGCTTATAATTTCATTGTCATTTTTATTTAGGAAGGCAAAACATTATAGAAGCCTAGCTGTTTTAATATAAAAAGACCTACTTACATTTACCTTTAAGTAAATATCAAAGTGCAAGAAATTAGAACAATAGAAAATAGGTTGTGACATCAGCATATGGGCTGCAAAAAGAACAAGAGTGTAAATTCTTCTTAAGTGAAATGAGTAAAGAGAGGTACAATATGCCCATTGGTCTAGTCTGATGTTTTGCAAAAAAACATGCAAAAGTAAGGAATGACACCGCAGGAGACGTAGTTTCACCTTGCTACCTCCGTGTCTATGAGTCACTGTCCTTTTTCAGAAGCAGCACTTTCCTCCTGAGTATCAGCTTGGATTGTGAAATTCCAAATTTTGTTCTACTTTAATAAGAATTATCTTTGACCTAAAGTGACCTAAATCGACAGTGCCTTTATTTATTCTTAGGTAATATCTCACTTACTGGATGAGATATGGTTGTATAATCTATGGAAATTCAGAGACTAAACGTGGTCAAGCCACATGGTTGAACTTTCGTCACCAGTTTACTCTAATAACCGTTAATTGTTGGTTTGGTCTGAGGCTCACATCTACGTATCATTCATTTTCACCTTTAATGCATGCGTTGAATAATCGCATTTCTGTTAAACCGCTTCAGTAAATCGTCTCAGTCTGCATGGTCCCTGTGTGTTGCTTCCTCTTGTGTTCGTCATACCTTCTTGGTGCACCGCCAAGCTTGGGCAGGGGATGAGGACAGCGCGGCTCTGCACTCCGTGTGTCTGAGTGGCAGGAGAGGTCCCTGGGGTGACTGTCGCTCTTTCTGGCTATGCTAGCGCCCCTGCCAGGTACCGTGGTTCAGCTCCTACTCTGCGCTTCCCGTCACACCTCTTCCTCCAGTCTCCCTTCTGCATGTGGGGTTTTGCCCCCCTCAGCTCTGGTATCTTAGTGTTCAGACTGCGGGTGTCCATTCTGCCGTCCCACTTAGGACTGGGTAACCAGTGCTCCTCCCGCACGGTGTCACTGTCCAGGCCGCATCAGAGACGGGGAGCGCAGAGGCCGCCCCGGCCGCACCGCAGATGCCCAAGCGTGCATGGGAGCCGCACCGCACGCGCAGGGCAGGGTCACTTCCTGTCCTCGGAAGGAACGTGCGAGTGCGGCCAGCACCAGCAGGAGACCTGACCCTCCGCTGTCGCCTGAGCATGTCACCCACGTGTCCCAAAGGCGGCTTTCAGGAAACATGTGGCCTTTGGGGGACCTTTTGCTTTATGACGATTCCCCCTCACGTTCTGGGTACATTCCGTACATCTCACTGCGCCCGAAGGATGCCTGCCTGTTACTATGACATCACAGTGTTTGGGCATTCGCAGCCATGATCCAGCAAATCTGAATTTCCTTTGCAAAATTATTCATTCTACAAATATGCCACCAACACCTATTAAATGAAAGGCACCGTCGTGAGTCCTGGGTGCAGGGGCCCGCGCAGTCACACACACAGCTCACAGACTGCGTCGTCCCCACCCGCGCTCGGCGCTGCTCTGTGCGCCTCACCTTCTCCTGCTGGCTCTTTCTCTGGCATCTGTGCACTCCTGTCTGATGTAGGCAGAGGTTGCACGCTCCACACGAGGACCTGAATGAGAAGGAACCATTACGAAGCCAATTATACCATGAGTAACATACATAGTAATTCTTACTCGCTAGGAGAAGAGAGCTTTTCTTTTCCAACATAGTAGATGCTCAAGGAATCCCTGTCTTTTTAACTTATTGGTATTAACTATTACCTAAAAGTCCATGTGATTACATAATTATAGTTATTATTAATTTAATTTTCAGACAGGAAGCATTGCTGCCACGCTTCCTGTCTGAAAAGAGCATCCGGGCTACGGAGCGGGTGGGAGGAGAGCCTTTCTGCCTGAGAGGTTCTCGGGTCCTTCCTTAGCCCAGGGCTTAGCAGGTGGTGCTAAAGCATCTTACGCACTTTAGTAACTTCTGTGAGGCTGAAAATGTGCCAAAAGGATGCTCTCATGCAGATTTGTGGCCGCCTGGGAAATAAGAAATGACATGGTCATAAGGAAGACGTGCAGGGTTTAGAGCTGTTCTCTGCTTCCCCTGTGTTGGGGCAGAGGCGGCAGCGTGGTGTAACGGACAGGACCGTTCCCGGGCCAAGGTGCCCTGCTGGGTTCTCAAGTTGCTTACTGTGCGCAGATTACCAATCGTATACCTCTCCTCAGTGTCAGCTGACAGTTATACCGGAGTCTGCCTCTTAGGGTCCTTAGCGGGACTAACTCAGCTACTGCAGGTGCACCTGGTCCATGTGAAAGAGCGTCACTAGAAGCGGTCACTCTTGATACCAGATGGCTGTCAGCAGCAAACATGTCAGATTATCTTACATTAGACATAAAGCAAAAAAACAATCCTTTATTTGATCCCTGAGTATGCAACCCAATTATTTCATAACTATGTAAGAACTTCCTGAGATTAAGACATCATATTTAGCCAGGCTTGGTGGTGTGTACGTGTAATCCCAGCACTCTGGGAGGCTGAGACAGGAGGATAGAAAGTTTGACCCTAACCTGGGCAACTTAGCAGGTTAGGAAGACTGTCTCAAAGTAAAAAGTAACCAAGGGCTGAAGATGTAGCTCAGTGCAAAGGCCTTAGTTTCAATTTCCACTACTGGAGAGATAGAAAGAAGTCAAATTTAGTGTAAATCATAGAAATATAATTATCGATGAATTAAAATATAAGCAAATTTACAACAGTTTCTAAGTCCATTCAAGTATTTTTAATTTTTCCTTTACTTGTATTTATTTATTCATTTAATTCAAATTTTTTTCATCTCATATCATACATAAAAACACAAAAAATTGAGTATATTTATGTGGTATCATGTATTGTTGATATATATAATACATATGGCAAAATGTCTATTTTATTTATCTTTTGTCAAATGAAAAAATTTTTTATTTTTAAATACTTTTATTCTTATTTAAAAATAGAAAAAAAAAGAAAAAATACCTCTCAAGCTTTTATTTGCAGCAACAGAAAAAAAATCTACGCACTTACTGTTTCTTCCCTGCTCTACATTGCTGCGCACTGGAGAAGCTGACAGACTGGTGTTCGTCACTTGCTAATCTCTACTGCTATAGCAATGCTGTGTATTTAATCTACCTTTTAACTGATACATGTAAATGTCAACATTGTACTCAGTAGCGGGGTACCACGTGATAATTTAGCAGGTACACATTGCATAATGTTTAAAACAGGTAAAACACATTAATCTCACATGTTATCATTTCCTTGTGGGGAAACAGCTCAACGCCTTGGTTGTGCTTTTTGAAATGCACAGCACAAACCGTTACCTATAGTTGCCCAACCTACCTTATAAAAGCACCCCAGAACCTAACTGTAACTTAGTGCTCACTCCTTGACCGATTCCTTTTGTAAAAATTCACCTTTTGGTTTATAATTGACACGTATTATAATAACATTATGCGAAATTAATTGCATTTTCCCAATTTTTACTAATTGCATAGTAAAAATGATTTTCGCTAAACGTAAGCTGACTGGAATAATGATATGAAGGGGAAGGGATTATCAATTTATGACAAGATTTCTTCCAAATATTGCTCAGTCTGAATGTATGAAATCTAAGTATGTAGAAAAGTATTTTCGTACTCTTCGTTTTGTTAGCTGAATTTCATCAGTTAAAATGGCATGTGCACTGACCTGTTAAGGGATTTTGTTATTGCAGTGGCATATTTTGTAAAAGTATTTTGTTTAGCATATGTCCATGTATCTTTGATATCAGAATATCACATCATTTGCGCTCAATTTTGAGTCCTCACAGTTGATCATTTAAATGTTGCCTTTCCTGAGAATTGTAGACCAGTCCACAGATGCTTGTACCCGGAACGTGAGGCCAGTCGCTTTGTAGCTGGCCTTGCTCATGTAGATCTGCTCTTAGCAGCTGACACTGCATGGCTTCTTCAAGCGTACTTTAAATGGTGTCTACGCACAACACTTGTGTATGTGCACATGCCACATGCATGCCACACACACAACACATGAGATTACACACTGATGCCTCTACACACAGCCTGTGGAAACTCAGATAATACTACACAAAGTATATGAATATGGGGAAGGAAGAGCACAGATTCTGAAATCAATAACTTTTCTAATCTGTAAATTAAATTTTAGTGATCTTTATCTTCATAATACACAGAGCTTTTAAATTTCTAAGGGGCATGTGAGTAATTACCGTCACCACCCAACCCGCACTTCCCTATCTTTGGATCCAACCCTTAAC
>RJWM01025292.1:0-27224 GCA_004363535.1 Dasyprocta punctata | reverse complement strand
CATTGAGCCAAACTCCCGGCCCTGGTTTTTCGAGGCAGGGTCGCACTATGTAGCTCAGGCTGGCCTTGCGCTCGCGTTGTAGCCCAAGGCGGCCTCGAACTCACAACGCTCCTCCTACCTCAGCCTCCTGAGTGCTGGGATTAAAGGCGTGCTCCACCACACCCGGCTCTTAGGCAAGGTCTTACTGTGTAATTGTCTCACTGTGTAATTCAGACTGTACTTGCACTTACTATGCAGCCCAGGGTGGCGTTAAACTCATAACAATCCTCCGCCTCAGCCTCCTGAGGGCTGGCATTACAGGAGTGTGCTACCACACCCAAAAGATGCTTTTATATCTCCCTATATTATGGTATTTTGTGTAGGTTTTAAAAATCAACCTTTAAATCTTAGTTTAAATGACTTCTTTGTAGTTTGGGATTCAGTACCAATTTAAAAAATTGTTTACTATTGCCAAATGATAACTAACTTCCTATACTTACTGAAAATTTCAGGTATTGATGTCTTACTGCAGTTTTATACATAGTACATGACCAGTAAAACAATTTCCTTTAACTATATTCCTAAAATCTTATAGGTTTTCTTGAAATAGAAAGAAGAAAGGAAGGAAAGAAAGAAGGGGGAAAGGGAGGTAAGAGAGAAGGAAAGGAGAGCCAGTTATGGACACTTAGAAAATTACATCTAAAGATAGTAATTCACATACGTACATATAAAATGAAAGTAGAAAATGAGGCCTTTCACTATATACTGCCAATTGTGATCCCTTGGCTCTTGGCTACACGATTCTGCCTAGAATTACTTTTGCTTTTGGAGCTGTCTCCTCAGAGTCTTGTGTTCTTGGCTGGCATGGACAAAGACAGTTACTAGGTACAAACCTCCTAAATATTGAATACAGTGTTTTCTCGCTTACTACCCTCACAAGTCTAAAAGGCAATGAGAAAGAAAGAAAGAAGAGGCAATTTTAACACTTGGTTTATTAAAAAGCAAAAGATAAAGTTAGTGTTACAACTTGAATTTAGTCAGATATAACAGCATTTCCTTGAACTATATAAAAGAAATTTCTCTAGATTTAGGTACTAGCATAAGCACAGATGAAAAAAAATGAAGCATTTATTTAGAAAATTTGTCCACCTTGTCAGAATAACTCACTAAACTAATAAAAAATCTAGAGCAAAATGAAATGATCTAATATCTACCTAATATAATCTCATACTTTAAACATTAAATTGTGTATCAAAAGTCTCTTACTTCCCAAGAGATTCATACTGTACCGAGAGCTTTGCAGTGCTGTACTTCTTTTCCATGCAACACAATAAAATGCTTCATTATGGGACAGATGAGAGAAAAAAATCAGAGAATATCAAAATATGATACTAGCATTTGGCAAAAGACTTGAAAATTAGATAAAAGCCACCAACATTCTAGTCCTTGAATCTGACTTCTCCCTTATACCCAAAGCAAAAATAAAAAATAAATAAATTAAACACTTTGCAGGTAAGTAAAAATGATATGTATTTGGGCTCATTAGTCGTATGTTTGGAGATGTATTTATTTCAGATATGTTCTAAACGTTCATAGCACAGAGCTAAAGCAAGCCTTTCTAATGCAGGCATTTATCTTCAGCAGTTAGGTTTATTTCTTATATATGTGCTGTATCTGCAGTAGATACTAAGAGAGCATTCCTTATAAAGTCAAGATTCTAGGACTCCACAGTTTCTACCATTTTCCTTAGCTTCCTAATCATGTTGGCCCTTAGGAAGCTCAATTCTGAAATCACTGCTTTCAAAGAAAAAGATACTTCTTGCTATCATGGTCACTGAATAGACTTCAAGCTCACACTCAAGGAGAAGTCAAGTTTTGTGTGTGTGTGTGTGTGTGCGTGTGTGGCTACATGTGCATGCGCCTGTTCATGTATGTGTCCAACTTGCATTTTGGTTTAGAAAGTAAAACTCAAATACCAACTTGCATTTTGGTTTAGAAAGTAAAACTAAATTTCTTTAAAAAAAACATGCAAGATTTTTATATATGCATACACTACATACATTCAATTTTCAATTTTTGTCATTCTGGGCAATCAAAAAGTGACTGGTGATATAATAGTGATAACAATGACTCCTCAACACCATCACTATTGTAACTTCTTTTTCAAAAACAAGATCACCCTCCTCCTCATCACCATCATTCATAGTCAGAACACAAAACAACTGGCAGGACTTCAATCTCATTCCACAGATAAAGAGGTGTTTTAATTGGGATTTATAATTGATGCATGTGAAATAATCTAACATGGTTCCATGTGAAAGAAACAAAGCCGAACTTACTGGCATTTTGACAACTACTAACCACAACACAAATAAACTTAGTGGTAAAATGTAGCTTCTTATATTCTATCATCACCAATTCCATGCATCTCGGCACGCCCCTTCTTCCCTGTCCTCCCTTACCCCTCTCCCACAACCTTGGAGCTAATCTGGATCTGTCAGCTTTTGCTGTTTGGTCCTGCTCTACTCATCTGCTGCTTAGGGACCTGCAAAATCCCCAGCCTCTCTGTGATAATGGGTCTCAGAAAATCTTCAGCTCCCTGCCTACTCAAGGTAGTTTGTTAGCTGAGTGAGAGAATAAACATTAAAAGGCTAGTTTCTTGATCTGTGTATCTTTTAAAGTTGCAAATGGAAAAGGGTCTAAAAGCTTCTTTATTCATTTATTTAACAAATATTTATCATGCATCTACTGTAATCGAGACATTGTACTAGTTCCAGTCACTTCTCTTCATTAGCATTCAGCCAGTCAGGTATTTGGCACTAAAATCATGCCATTCATGTTTGTTTTCTTCTGTGTTTGTCTCTGCATTGGATTTCACAACTCTTCTGCATGAATGTGCTCCCTCTTTTTCCTTATCTAACAAAATTCAAGCCATTTTCCCACCTCTATTGGAGTATGACTGGCAAGAAATTGTGTACATTTAAAGTCCATGATGTAATATTTTGATATGCACATTCATTGTGAAATGAATTACCATAATCAATTCAGGTTAAGTAACATGTCTTTCACCTCACACAATATTGTATGTGTGTGTGCGTGCATGTATGTGTATAAAGAGGGCACTTAAAATCAACTCTTTTAGCAAACTTCAATTGTACAACAAAAGATTTTTCAGAAAGTGCTTCCATCGGGGGGATTATACTTCACACAGCCTGTTCTTTGCCCTCCCAATGATACACTTCTTTTCAAATCTTTTCATGGGGAGAAATCAAAGTAGTTGTGACCTGGGCCAAGACCTTGGCCTAAAGTCTGAGATGAAATTTCGTAGGAACTACCCTCATGCAGCTGAGTCTTCTCTCAATTAACAGCCATAAAGGAGCACTAGGGTTGGTTTTCAAGGAATAATTTAGAGAGATTTCTGTATTGTTCAATGGGAACACATACTTATTGGCACGCTCATATAAAAGGTGAAATGGACATGTCTGTGTACAGTTTCATTTCTTCTTTAATTTAAACCCAAGCCTTATAGGATAGACTGTTGGAAACAATGTTTTATGGTGTACAGAAGGTTGTATTAATTAAATGACTACAAAATAACCAAGTAATACTTTAAATATTTTATTATTTTTTCCTGATGGCTCCAAGGGTGCTGGTTATATTTCTTTTCATGCATAGCATTTCAGTCTTTGTATATTTATAAAGGATAGCTCTCCAAGAGTAATCTGTTTGGACAGATGGACTTGGGCATTTTTAAACTTTTCATAACTTTTTCATTAGAATGCACCAATTTATATTTCTAGCATAATGCATGAGTGTAGTGTTCTCTCAATTCTCATGCACACATGGAATCTCAGGTCAAAGTTAGAAATGACCATGCACAGTTATCTAAAGCAATAAGCTCAGGGCTTTTTACTCATGTAATGAATTTGGGAACACAGTAGGCTATGACAGACAGCTGGGCTTATAGACTGAGAAAGGCTTTTCCTTAGGTGTCCTCAGATACTCTTATTTAACAGCCATTGAGTTTCAAGCTCTTTCTCAAAGAAGACACTGAATAAATGTTACTGATATATAACCAATAGCACCCAGCTGATGGTGAAAAGCAAACAAGAAAGAGAAGCACACACACACACACACACAGAGAGAGAGAGAGAGAGAGAGAGAGAGAGAGAGAGAGAGGGTTTCCCTTTATTTTAGCCAGATCTTCTCTGTGGTTAAATGCATCTGTTGTATTTCCATTGAAAATGAGACATTTTGGTCAGATGTAAAAATCTATGTCAAAAAAATCCCCCAACAGAATAAAACATATATCAGGTGATCATGGATGCTATTACTGGAAGCAAGCTTTCTAGTTCTTTCTTTTTTTATTTTTTATTCTCCTGACTTTCACTCAACCACTGTAAATTTTAATATGTGTGTCACGTTTCCAGCAATTTATATAAAATGAAACTCTTTGGGGAAGATAACACCTGAATGTCCATATGATTTCATGCTGTTCTCTCAACTTAGATCTAAAGCTAATGTCAGTTTCTCGTACCTTCTCCTGGGGAGATGACAACAGAATATGCTGGTTCAGAATGGATGTGTCCCTGTGACTGGTGTTTTTGATGGGCTTGGCTACACATCTGCTCTTAGAAATCATCCCCTTCTGTGATCACAGGAAAAATAGGCCCACCTTTTAAGACAGAAATAAGTTTTGCTTCACTGGGCACTACTTCTTAAAATTGTTTTTTATTTCAAATTCTATTGGCTAATCTTTGTGTTATACCACCTTATGCAAAGAGGTAAAAAAAAAAAAAAAAAAAAAAAACACGCTGGTTCCTAAAACAAGCCTTGAAGTCTTAATAGAATACAGTTGGCTCCAAAAGATTTCAGAAGCAGACACATTTTATTTTTCTAATTTGGATTTGTTTCTCTCAGCAATCACTCATTTCCCCTTTTTGCCATTAGAGAACTGAGATGTATACCTGGAGGTACCGTGGGATACACCACTGATACACACGGAGGGCACATCTAATGGGTCAACTTCCTGGGTACCTCCATGTCTATTTCCATCTGAACTCTCCTACAGGCTTTTCTAAATTGTTTGCACATTCTGCCTAGACTGAGACCACAGCTTCATAGCCTGGTCTCCCATTTTTCTTTACTCTCCTTCAATTCATAGTTATCCCTTGACTGTAACTCTTGACTATTTTCACACCACCTTAGACAAAGTTTTAGAGCCATCAATAGCCCATGTACCATTGAATATTTTTGCTCTTCCTCCCCTTCTCGTGTCAATCTTTGAACTTTTAGCTTTTGCTTCAGCTAGGGTGGGGTTCTTTGAGGGAAATAACACTCAACTTTCAAGTGATTTCATGCCTCAGTCTTCAGCATACCAGTTATGGAAACTTCAGGCATATTTCCATGGAACTGCTATCTTCTCTTGAAATAATCCACTGGATTTCCTGCCTGAACTGACTAACCTGTACTTACCCTGAGGCTTCGTATGCATGTGTCCCTTCCTCTCCATTCTGTCACTTAACTTCCTTTTACAAAGATGTCGTATATCTTTTCTCTGAGGGCTTTTCTGTAACTATCTCAGCAATGCACATTTTCTTCCTGCCCCAACATGCTGTGGAGGAAGAGAATGCTACTCTTACCCACTACTGTTCTGCAGCAGTAAGTCAGTGGTCACACAGGGCAAGATGTTTTCTTAGCCAACAGATATGTGCTGAGTGAGGGGATAAATGATCAAATAAAAAGTTTATTTTTGCTATTTATAATAACTTTAACAGTACAAGTTTTCACAGAAAAAAACAGATTATTGTTGGAAAGGAAGTGTTCCTCCTTTACTGGAAGTATTCCTATAGACTCCTCTTATGGGAACTATAGACTCCATGTCATGTAAAATGCAGCTGGATAATTAAGTCTTTAGATCAGCAGCCCTTACCCTTTGGGTTCTCAGAACAGGTATTGTGGAAGACAATTTTTTCCTCACAGATGATTCAGGGGGTGGTTTTAGGTTGATTTTAAATTCATTATATTTATCATGCACTTTATTTTTATTATTAATATATTGCACTATACATGATAAAATAATTATATGACTCAGCATAATGCAGAATCTGAGGGGGTTCTGAGCTCATTTTCCTTCAACTAGATAGATCAATCTGGGGATTATGAGAGAGAACAACACCAGAAGCATCTTGCTTACAGGCAATCTACTATGTGATTTCTTTTTGGTTGGTGTCACTGCAAAAAAACTGCACATCACAAAAACAGAATGTTAGTAATGGAAGCAGACTTTTCAGTGCTTTTGTGACACCTTGGGAATATTCTGCCCTGCCTTTAATCCAGAATTTACAGAGTTTTAAAATTGTCTTAAACACACATCTAAAGCTGCTGTTATTTCTGATTTCAAACCGTTGATCCTCTTCTAGCATAGACAAGGTGAATTTGTTTGGATTATTTACACATGGGTCATGGATTCATTCCATCCAATTACAGGGGTCTTTTATGTTCAGGAATTAGTGCTCAGACCTTGCAAAGTTGAATCAGGTTATAGTGAACAATCTGACAGAAAGCAATCCACAGCTCTGTCTCTTTCAAAGTCTCAGGGTTCACTCATTGCCCCCATAAATCTAGTTTGGCTTTGAATGCAACCACTTTGTTTGTCAACCAGAACACAGCTATCATTCTGTCCTGAAATGATAGATTGAATTTGCTGAGCAGGTTGACTATGTCACACTAGTAAGTTTTTTGATCCATTGTGTGTAACCAGAATATGCTGTCAGTAGTGACCTTTTTTTTTCTGAAAAAAAAAATCTGGATTGGCAGTCACAACTCAAAAACTCTCACTACTGATCTACCTTTAGAAAGCACTCTATGTGTAAAAAAGACATGTGTGCTCTGAGTCCATTTCCTCAGAGTTGTGTGAATGGATATGAAATAATGTGATTAAAATTTTTAATCACATTGTGCAAAGCATTTTAAGTCCAGGTGACGTTTCTTGGCTAGCTAGCATTTCTGTATGGATGATACAGTGTGCAGAATCCCATTCAGAAGTTACCCCTTTGACCTGAGACGTGAAACCTGAAAGCTATCCAGCCAAGGCCACCACTGGGGCCCTGCATATATAAAATGAGCAGTTCAGTTTTCCTCATATGTGATCACTCAAAGACTTGAATAATTCTACATTGTGGTGTTGTTTGGTAACAAAAGTGCACAAAACATATCTTTATGCACAGCCTCCTGAAAAATAGATTTCAGAAAAATGAGCATTTTTACCTTATTGTCAACATCTTGTCAATTTCATAACAGAGTGACTCAGTAATCATCTCTGAATTTTAATATCTTTTGCCTCCTCCATCACTTTTCTTCATCTCTCCTAGTTACTTGCTTGTCTCCATTCTTTTTGTTTTGCTTTCAAACATTAGCCTAACTCCTTTTTATATTTCTAAGATAATGCTAATAAGTGACTGAAACAAACTGTTATAGGATAACAAATTTTACTTGAAACACTGATATTATAAATTCCTATCAATTCAGATGTGGAAAATTTGACTCAAAACTATGGGTTCTTTCTCCTTGAACTGATTCTGTCTCCTGTGTCACAAGAAACTCGATCTTGCCTCACTGTGGGTACAAATCGTGGTCCTTTGAGGAGGGCTTCTTCCCTCTCTCTCATTTTGGTTCTTCTGCCAGCATTAGAACTTCAACTTTTTGTTTCTCATTCTGCCCCAAAGGCATTTGAAATGTTTTTGGAGTCTATGATACTGATTAAATTGTGCTCACTCCAGAGTCATACGTTGAACTCCTAATCTTTTTTTTTGGGTGGAGGGGAGGGGTACTGGAGATCAAACTCACGTCTTCGTGCTTGCCAGGCAGGTGCTTATGGCACTGAACTAACTCCCTGGCCCTTGAACTTCCAATCTTTAGTATTTTAGAATGTGAATGTATTTGGAGACAGTGTCCTTAAAGTTATAATTCAGTTAAAAAGAGTTCATTAGGTTGGGTGTCCTCACTAGAGAAGAGAATCCAGACTCAGATGTGCATGCAAGGAAAATAAAGACAGTCGTTTGCAAGCCAAGGAGAGACATCAGGAGAAATTAGCTCTGCGGACAGCTAAATTCTGGACTTCCAGCCTTCAGGACTGTAAGAAAATACATTTCTGTTGTCTAAGTCACACATCATGTGGTACTTTGTTATGGTAATCCTAGCAAACTGGCACTAATTTTCAACCTATTTCTGTACCTCTGTCAACTTTTTCCAGTTTTATTGTTTATCAGCAAGATCTTAACTTATGTCACTAAAGCACTTACAACAGTCTGTGGGCTTTTATTCCATCACTCCTATTTCTGGTGATGTTAACTAATATCAAATAGATATCTGAGTTGCAGTTTCATGATCAAGAAGTCTTTAAATGACCACTTGCAGGAAAAGAAAGAATCTACACTAGGAATTTGTTCATATCTTTATTTTTTTCTTCTCTCTCTCTTTCTCTTTTTTTTTCTGTCTTTATCTCTTTCTTTCCTTTCTTTGTCTCTTTCCCTTTCCTTCCTTCCTTTTTCTTCCTTCCTTCCTTCCTTTCTTTCTCTCTCTCTCTCTCTCTCTCTCTCTCTCTCTCTCTCTCTCTCTTCCTGTTTTTTCTTTCTTAGAGCAGCCAGATGATCTCCTATTTCTAGCCTTTACTGCCTCAGAAGTCCTGACCTCATTTTGGCCTCAACGCACTCCATGTTTTCCTTTGCAAACCAAGGCTTGAACTCTTTCTAAGCTCTAAAGACAACCATTTACAATTACTCATGTCCTTGGCATGACAGTCAGCCCAGAGCTTTTCACACCTCTCTGTCAATGTCCTCCAAAACTGCCAAGGAGAACTAAAGCTAACTTGTGACCAAGCGGCTCATCAAGCGAAGGCACACTCCCAGGCTGTTCTCTGTCTGGGCAGCACAAGAAGACAACCAAACAGAAGCCACCCCTAACATTCTGCACATCCTGAGAGTCAAAGTAAATTCTGCATTCTTATCAAAGCCTTATCAAAATATTTTTTGTGCTATGCCTTAGGCTAGGAATTTAAGATATCTTACTCCCTCTTTATCCCTGCTACCACCCTAAGATGTAGCAGTTATTCGTCTTGAAAATGCCATAACTACGCTCTTAGCACTTAGTTGTGACTCTATTTGAATTGCTTGCTATTTATTTAATGTGTGTTTCTGCGATGCCTCTAGTTACCTTATAGCTCTTCTATGATAGATGCAGTACTCTGAGCCATACTGTGTCCATTCTTGACCAGAACTTTGTACCTATTTGGACTGTAATGTTGCTGATTTCATAAGAGCTAATGACAAATGTCAAACAAGGGATAATTTGGTGGAAAAGTTTTGAAAGGTAATGTAATGTAGAGGCAAGAACTGTGGCTTAATATTCATAAAATCACAATTTAAGTTTCAACTCAAATATTTCAGGTTCTCTGATCCCTACTGAAGTATTTTAACTCTTCTGATCTTCAGTTTCCTCATGTGTAAACTACAAATAAGCCACACCTCAACTACTCTATGAGAACTGGAGATGAGCCTGGGTATGAAGATGCTTCATAAATTATAAAGTGCTATTTACCTATTAGAGATCATATCCTTCAGCACTAGTAGTTTAAATTTTTTTCTCAGTACACGTTTGTAGTACATAATGTTCACATTTTTTGCGGGGAATTGGTAAATGCACATAACACATCTTAGTTTGTTTTTGTCACTTCCCTGTCTCTTCTCTCCCTGCCTCCTCTATTCATTTCTTGATTCTCTTCTCTCTTTTTTGTAATTGTCCGCAATACACAATATTCACATTCCTGGCATGGAATTGGTACATGTACATAGCATATTTTAATTCCTTCTTCATCTCATTTCCTCCTCTTCTTTCTCCTAAATGGAAAAGTCAGCACTAGTAGTTTTATCATTACCAATATTGACCTGTAACGAATGACAACTCTTTGTGATTTCATTTTCTTCACGAGAAAATGATGAGATGATCTGTGGTCTAAAAGTTTCTTCCTGCAGCATTCTATATGCATTTCTCCTTATGGTGATAGTGAGAATGTGTGGGATTGGCTGGGGTGGCTGTGTAGGCCAGACCTTCTAAAGTGAGCACTGACGCCTTATATTCAAAGGGCCTCTCGCTCACATCCTACTTGCCAGTGAACGGGATCACATCACATGTGGGGGCTGTGTGTATCTTTGGGGAAAGGTTGGTGTGATGATATGAAATGAATTTCTGGCAGTGCAGATGGAGAAATGCCACTCTCCATGAGATTGTGGTTTTAATGACTTTCACTTCTGCCTGATATATATCAACTCACAGCTATATCCTTATGCCTTTAACTCTTATTCCAAAAAGGATAAAAAATGAAATCTGAGAATAAATAATTTCTCACTTTCTTTCTAACTGTATGCTTTTCAATATACCTTTCTATACCTCAAAACGAAATTCTCTTGGCTTCCTCCTCTTCTCATGACTAAAGAGGTAGGATTGAGGATGTGTTTAGTAGAGGTAGAAATGGAACACACATATTTTCACAAACTGATTGCGAAAATGAAGTATTATTTAACATTAAACAGAAACTTTGGGAGTGATAAAAGGGTCTAAAAATTGACTCCAATAGCATTAGTATTTCTTGACCTTGTCTTAACTCCAGGTATTAAATAAAAGTTGGCAAAGTAAGCCTTGTGATTGCAGAAGTTTGACTTCTTCCCTTGGAAAGGTGGCAATTCTAAAAAAATAGTTTAAAAATTGTTTTTACTACTGAAGTGCTCAACTGAGAAAATGGTTCTTAAATATTTAAAAACACCTAACTTTTCTCCAGATTTCCAGAAATATAAAAGCTAATAGAGAGGTCAAAAGAGTTTGCTTGCCTTTGGAGAGCAAGGTACTCATGAATACAAATTGTTCTTCTCTGAGTTTTGAAACACAGATTATATCCCAGATTATAAAACTTCTTGCTCCTAAATTGCAAAGGCTCAAAATTGTTGTAGAAATGTTGAGGCATTTCTGGTCTAGATTCTGAGATCATCCATCATTTTCTCCAGCCAATCACCTTTTCTGATCGTTTCCTTTTTTCTAATCTTGTAGGCATCCTGCATTTTGGTCACACATGTCACCTATCATATCGTCCAATTTTAAGCAATTTCATGCCTCTTTGACTTTTATTCTAGCATTCCCTCACCTTAAAACAGTTTTCTAGTTATTGCTACTTGCTTATTAAATCCCCATTGAAATTTTACTTTCTTCACAACATAATTCTTTAACTCCCAAGTTGAATATTCATTTTCAAATTTATATTTTGGTATTTCATTTCTTATAATAGTACTCAGTATTTAATTTGATTGGCTTATAAATTGTGTAGCACCTGTTTTCCTCTTTGATCATAAACAACTTGCTGACAAAAATCTCATGTTACTCTGCTTCAAATTTCTTGGCTTCTTGTAAGTAGTGGATGCTCCATGAACATTTAGTTAATGGATGAATAGATTTATGGATGGATGGTAAGTAGATGGAATAACCTGTGAATTCAGTGTCTTAGCTATAGACTTATCTTTGCACTGACTTAAAATGATTGCTTGGCACAATTGCATTTGTACGTATGTATACGCTAAATACCAGTTACTTTTCTATTATTACTTTTGTGTGCATCACAATTGTTTATTTTAGAAAACATTTCTTATTCTTTCAGTAATAATCTGCTTCACTCATGAGGATCAGATGGTGCTTACTCAATCGCAAACTTTGGCACCTGATCCAGGCCTAACAAAGTATTCCATTCACTGTTGTATAGGATTTTTTTAGGGGTAAAAAAGCAAGATCTAAACTGGAACAAGAAGACTTTTTTTCCTTGTGTAGAAGGGTGAGATTCTGTTGTGAGTTACTAGTCTAAACTTGATGTAAAGTAATAGTCACAGTAGCTTTTGTTCCTCTCAAGGTGAAAAAGGCAGAGTTGAGAGAGAAGAGAAAAAAATACGATGAATGATGTTTAAATCATTAAGTTTAGCCAAGTCGGTGAGTAAATAGTCTCTTTGTTTTTCTACATTAATGCAAATTCAATTGCTGTTACTTGGGAATAGGAGAGTTCTAATTACTTTAGTGGTATACAAGTCAATTGGCCCACATTGTCACATTTTACAAAAAGTTCCCATTGCATCTATGAAGACAATCAGTGCAGTTGACTGGAAACCCAGTCAGCTATAGGAAAAAAAATCATCAAAAAATAAAGCATATAAAAATGTGTACCTCCATGCTTTCCTCTCACCTCCTTCAAGTGCTTTTTTAAAGTAGCTTTATTTTTTCCTCAAGCTCATCACTTCTTTGTCTCTTCACCACTACTCATATGACTTAAGTCATCATTCTCTCACTTCCACCACAACTCCATCTATATATTTGATTCTCTGGCAAAGGCCAAGATGATCTTGCTGAAACAGTCTGTATCATACCAGTTATTTACTGGAAACACTTTATTTTTCTCACATTACTCTTAGAATACATTCCAAATTTCTTAGATAAATTTGCAAGGCTTTATTTTGTATCTATTTTAATCTCTTTCAACTTTCCCTTCCTTCAGTTGTATTGACTTTTGAAAGAAATTCCTTGAGCAAGTCATTCTTTTCTTAATTCTAGGACTTTTCATATTTTGGTCTTCACTGTCCATTAAAATAGTTTTTGCCCATATTTAGTGGATTGAATAATGTCTCTGAAAAAGTCTTGTCCACCTGGAACTTCACAATGAGTTTATTTGAGAAGAGAGTCTTTGGAGAATGGTAAGGATGGAGACGAAATTATATTGAATTAGGATGAGCACTAAATTCAATAAAAGTGTGTCTTTATATAAGACAAAAAAGGACACCTATGCATGTGACAAAAGGACAATATGACGATAAAGGCAGAGACTAGAATGATGCATCAATAATCCAAACAACATCAAGGACTTTCCACACCACGGTAAGCTAGGAAAGAGGCATGTGATGGATGGTCTTCTGCCGGGCTCCAGAGGAAATTTTGTGGGCACCTTGATTAAAATTTCTGGTCTCTTGAACTATGATAATATGTTTCCATTTTCTAAAAGCACTCAGTTTGTTGCAGCAACCCTTGGAAATTAAAACAACTTTCTTAGGTATTGTCCCATAAAGTGATAACCTTAAATCACTAGTTTCAATTAAGTGTCCACTTAATTTGTTGCCATAGGGTCCACTGCACTGTGTTTAAATATTCTGCTTGCTTGTCTTTTAGTGGGCTATACTAGATGAGGCTGTCTCACTTTCTGTTGCATGCCTGGGAGCTATCTTATGCCCGGCAAGTAGCAGGTTTCTACAAACGTGCTTTAATTGATTTTCTGTATCTTATACTCTTGTGTCTTTTTGACACCTAGTAAAGTAGTTGATGCATGGAAAATACTCAGTATATGTTGCTTCCTCAGTAATGGCTTCTGTCAGTTGATTCATGTTGTTAGAAGTGATGCTGTCCACTGATGATGGCTGTCTCTGATCCTTGTCACTAATAGGGTGTAGATTGTGGAATTTAAGAGAGGTTCATTTGTTGAGCTATTTATTATTCCATAGTAATTCCTTATACATAATCCTATTCTTCCATTTAATCCTCATAATAAGGATAGAAGGTAGGCAACATATTTGCGATCTGAGACTATATATCTGTATTTAGATAGGATGCAGTTCTAATCCTATGTCTATCTTCTTCTAATTGCATGAATCTAGGTACAATAAACTTCCATGTTTTCAAGTGTAAATTGAGGCTAATGAAATTGTCTTCCTAGTTTCCTCTGAGGATTCTATTAAACAATGAAGGGGAAGGTGCTAGCACAAGTCATGGCACATAGTAATTGGCCAATATGAAGTTAGTACTCTTCTTCTTGTTATAGATAGATAGATAGATAGATAGATAGATAGATAGATAGATAGATATACAAAAGAGGAAATTATGTCCTAGGGGAAGGCAAAAACTCACTGAAACCTGAAATGCTAATTAATGCAGAATTTGGCAGGGGGGAATGAAATCCATGTTATTGATATGCACTGCCAAGTTTCTCAACTCTTCATGCACAAGCTATGCTTGTGGAGAATTTCCTCAAGAGCTCAGTTGCATATGTACCTTCTGCCATCACACTTAATATTCTCCTTCCCATAATAATAGAAGGATAACTGCCACATGTGCAATAATTTCTGTCTAGCAAGTTTTGTGCAAAAAAAAAAGGCAGGAAAGAGTAAATAGGGGTTTCTCACTGTGTGAAGCAAGTTAGGGTGTTGGAAAAGATTGATGCTGAAGACAAACTATATTATATGCAAACATCCAGTGACCTACAGAACTCAGTACTCAGCAGGCATATGACTGAAGAAAATGGATTGGAGATTCTGTGGGAGATTGTTATAGGCTAGGGCTCAAAAATAATACTTACCTTCACCTATTTCTACTGTCTAGATTCAGTTCCACAACAAAGCTTACTTGAAGGAGAGATGAAAACTATGGTATCAAGTTGGGTGCTCAAGTTCAGAGATAAACAAATCCCTAGTATCTGAACATCAATATTCCTCCCCCCACACCAGGTATCATTCACACACATACATGGGAATGCACAGAGTCCTCCATAAGGAAGCACTACAACTTTTCCATAGCATTAATGAAAAAATTCAGGCTAACATTTATTTTTCGTCTGAGTATGAACTGCTAAACATTTAAGCAAGGGAAGATAAACAGGTATCATATTCTGAGGTAAGTAGTTTTTATCCATTGATTCTGTTTCTAGATAACATAACTGAAGCAAATAATAGAAGATGCATAAGAATTTAAGTAAAAGAATGCTTATTGCAGCATTAGTGGAATAGGGAAATTGTAGATTAAAATATACATCAATATAGTATTGAATAGATAGATTATGGTGCATTTATGAAATGCAGCACTCCATTGCTTTTAAATGTAACACAGTAAAAGTATTTTTACATACAATGACAGTTATAGAATAAGTTGCAAAATGACAAATATAATATGTTCTATACATTCATCAAAATCACTGTGTGCACAAGCACAGCATAAAGGCTATTCTGTAAAACTGAACACAGATTGTCTGGCAATATCTGTATCTATACATCAATACCTATATTTATATGTAACTTATTGTTCTTATCCAGTAAATAGTGATTTATAAACCCAGGAAAGAAATATAGTCACATCTGTTTTTTAACCCAATTCATTGTTTTAGCTTCTATATACTCAAATTGCAGAAAACTAAGAATTTCTTTCATGATGCTTTCTTCCTGTGACTAGTCCGAGATTGAAAGCTTTGTGTAATGGATGCATGGGGATTTATGGAGAAAGAAGGGATGAATCGCTTTGACTTCCACTCCTTGGGGGAAGTAAACCACAGTTCACTGCCTCCTTCTAGCATTACCAAAAACAACTATTGATACTTTGTGTTGTAGTCAGGGGTTGCAAGGAGTACAATTACATACAGGACACAGAATTCATAGTATTATTTTATGATAGTCAACCAGAGTTAAATACAAGAAAATGCAGGAAATCTGTCCACAACATTAAAGACCTAGAAAATCCATCCAAGGTCCTGTATCCCATAGTAATGTCCTGCATGACTCTAGCTGAAGACCTAGAGCCCATGACAATGCCTCCCACAAGTCCATTTGGAGGTCTAGAGCCCACAACAAGGACTCTTGCAAGTCTGTTTTACAGATCTGCTCTGGGAAGGCCCAAAGGTCAGTAATGGAAGTTAGAAAGTCTATGCCAGCGGGGTGAAGGATCTGTGCCAGTAGGCTGAGGGTTCTACACTGGAGACAAAAAGTGACACTCAAAATAAAGACTATGGGTTCCTTGCAAAGTACAACAACCATCCTCAACCACAATGAGGTCCTGAGCTCCTCTGACAATGAAAACAATGAGAACTGTCAAGTATATGTCAGGAAGCCACTGTGACAACCTTCTCCTGGAGATTAAACTGCATGCATCTTCCCTTCTGGAGTCAGAAAATGATGCTCAACATAAGGACCAGAGCTCTCCCAAAGTGAACCACAGCCACTTTCAGCGACAAGTTGTCAAGCTCGCCTGATGATAATGGTCAAATTCATATCTGGGAAGTTAGCCATGACAAGCTCCTTCAGGAGAACCAATGGCTCCAAATAACAACACTTAGGAGAACCCACAACAACCCGCTATTCCTCTTTGCATCTCCTTTTGTGCTGGCAACTTTCTTCAGGTGGGCCATTTACACTCAATACCATACCAATTTAATTCAGCTGGTGTTAAGTTGACCACCAATTTTTAATCCATAACAGTTTGAAAGATGGTGTTGGTCTTCAATCAATCTGGCATTCCACATAGCTTACCACCATGAAGCCCTGGAATGATAACCTCTTTCCTCACAGGGGTTCTGCTGTATGGACAATTTTCTTTAAATTCTCAAACCAAAAAGTATTGGATTGTATTAACTGTCCCTCATTAGAGATATTAATTCTTCTGAAGAATTGTTCTCTATATACTTCCAGGCTTTTTTGTTCTTTAAAGAAATGCTTTGTAATGGATTCCAAGTTATACTCAGGTGCATTTTTCCTAGATGATAAGAAAGGAAACTTCCAACAATAGTTATGGATTCCTGTGTCTCAGCAGGTGCATGATTCCAGAAAAAAATGAATGCAGGTACAGGTTTGGGTTAAGAATTTCTGGTAACAAAGACATTAATGTTCCACCAGCCCTCACAGACTCTGAAAGTGAATATATATAGTTGGCTCTCAATGAATATTGGTTAAAATGATATGAATTACTTAATTAATTATAAATTAATTCTTCCAGGTTGCACAGTATCTCAATAATTTTCAAAAGTATTTCAAAGAATATTTACACTATTTAATGTAGGTAGAGCCATATAAATAGAAAGGTTTTCTGTTGGCTTTAGGTTCAAGGAAAAAAAAAAAAGAAATCCTTTTTAGCAGGCAGTTCACTGTGAGCTGTGAAAGAAGGAGAATGCGATTTAGGGAACGGCTCCAGTGAGATGGAAAGATGCTCAGGTGGCTGTGTAAATAGATTCTGCTTGACAACCTTGCCCACATGGGAGAGCTGCTTTCAGAGCACATTATTGTGTTATCAAAGCCAAAGCAGTGTGATTGAGGCAAGACAGATTTTAAAGCACTCTGGTTTGAACATGATGAAGTATCCCTGGGTAATCTGTCTTCTGATGGAAGGTTTAGGAGATCCTAAGCCTTCCTTTGAGTCCTGGATGAAGGAGGCAGAGCTGGTCTTTTGAGTCCCCTGGCCACATTCCTAGCTCAGTGTTGACTGTGACAAATGTTCCCCTCTCCTACAATTTCAAGACTGTGCGTTAATGTTGTCTTGAACTCCCTACTGATTTAAGTATTTTTTAAAAATTAAATATAAGCTCTTTTCCCTATACAAATGAATACTTTTGTCATCAGAATAGAAAAATAGTATTTTTCTATAAAAGAAAAGATGAAAATAAAAAAATTTGCAAATTTCTCAGCTATAAAAACTTGCTTCATGGTATAATTTTTTGCAAAATTATAGATTTTATATGCATGCATATGATACCCACATACACATTTCAGTCTTCAATGTTGTTTTAACAGCTAAAAATTGTACTGCAATCAATCTGGTTGCCCTCCTGTTTTAATATTTAGTTTGCTTTCAGTTAATCAGGAGATTTATGACAAATAACGAAGGACTCTAAATTGAAGGAAGAGGAGAGTGACCAGATAAGCACATGGGGGTTGGAAGAAAAATGCTACCTCAGAAGTTGTAAACCTCAGTCATCCCTGAAACACCAGCTCTTTCTAAATTATTCCTTTTTCATCTCCAACCAATTAGTTCAATTCAACAAGATATTGACGGATATTCTCAACTTCTCAGAACTATATTTTGAATGACTTAAAATATTTTGATGTCTGTGTCTCTAACATTTATAAATAATTGAACACACACAAGTATACAATATTTGGGATGAGGAGTCCAATTTAGATCTCTGTTTTAAGTAAATTTATCTTCAAGTCAGTGTGAAAGCAAATTCTATTTGTAAAACTCATGCATCTTTATGGAACTTTCATTATAGGAAACTTTTTGTTTCTATTCTCTTGGTATTTCAAAAACTCATAAAATCCCAATCTTTGGCTCTTAAAAAAGTCTTAGACAAGCTACTACAAAAGTTTGGAAGGCAAAAAATTTGGTCAGTACTCTCATAGAACTGGCAAAACATTAGTTAGTTTCAAATTTTTTTAGGAGTACAACTAGGGGGAGGCATGATTAACTTGGATTACAAGAAGATTTTATCAGTTTTCAACTTTCTTTGTGTCATATACCAAATGCATTTCCTTTGCCTTTTTGTATTTCTAGTTTAGGGTGCTCATTTTACTTACCGGGTAACTTACCAGCTGTTTCAGCTGCATTCTTATGCATACATTTTGAATTTTGTGAAACATGTTCTCCATCAGAATAAGAACAAAAAATTCACATCTCTCTCTGCCTTCTCTTTAGAGAGCCATCTATAGTTGCAATTTTTAACAGAATTGGTGATATAGATACCTCAATGGTCAATGCCTATTCTCTTTCTTTTAATGATGATACCAAGAAATATATGAGATATATGAGATATATGAGATATATATGAGATATATATCAGAAATATATATCAAGAAATATATGAGAAATATATCAGATATATGAGATGGTTCAGCATAACAGGCACATGGCTTGATGTAGTATAAAAATTCTTATTGAGTTTAAGTATAATCCATTGCAGTAAAAAACAAACAAACAAAAAACAGTACAAAATTACAATCTTTGCTAATTTACTAAAAGTTTTTTTATGGCCTAGTAGTTCATGGATTTTTATATATTACTACTGCATATGCTCTTGGGCAGAAAGTGCATTCCACTGATATCAACTACGTATTTGTTTTTCTATACTTTTTATTTCCTTTAGTAATTGTTATACAGATTGCTATTCACATAGCAAATCTTCTATAATCTGCTCAACATTATTATTGTAACATTTCACACGAAATAGAAATCTTGCAGAAGTATCCTTCTTTATCTTGCCAAACTGAAATGTATGCTGTCATTTTTATTACAGTAACATAGTTTCAACATTACAGAAAACTATGTTACGATTTTTTGCTTTAAACAAGTGTATGTATTTTAAAGTATTTAAGAGGATAAATATCTTTTAAAATGAGTAAAAACTTAAATTTTCTGTTATTCTCCCATGTTTAAAAGATCTACTTTTACTCCTTTATCTTTTCTTTATAGCATAAAGAACTTACTTTAGGTTTTCTAGTAGAGCTCCTCTATTAACAACTTTACTTAATTTTTCCTCAACTGAGAATATATGTCCTTTGCCTGCATTTCTGAGAAATGTTTTTGTGTGATATAGCATTCTATATTGATAGTTACTTACTTTAATCCAGCACTTGAAAACTTTTCCCTCTATTTCTGGTCTCCATAATTGTGGCACATCAGATATGATTACAAACAGTGAATAAGGATGTCATATACTGGAAAAAACCTTTATACTGATTACTGAAAATAGTTCAGTTTATCTAACTTTGCTCAGTTTATGTATAAGTCAGTAATAGGTAATAGGTATAAAAATAAAGTAAAATTGGGTGAAATGTTTGAATATATTCTTTACAAATATATTGTTCAAATAACTAATAAGTCAGTGAAGATGTTTAACATCGTTAGTCGTCTATGAAATGAAAATCAAAACCAAATGAGATACAATTTCACACATTGTACAATTGCTAACTGACAAAATGGAATATTGGCAAGAATGTGGAATATAACTCTCATACTTTTAAATAGAACTATAAAATTTTACACCCACCATGAAAAACTCTTAGTTTCTCTTACAGTTAAATACATATTTGATCTATGACCATGCAACTGCACAGATAGTACTTATCTGATGGGAATAAAGACATATTGTCACATGTAGACAATGGGAAAAATTATTGTAGCTTTGTTGATACAGCCACAAACTGGAAACCAAATAAATACTTAACAGCAGGAAATGATTTATCAAATCATGATTAATTAATGAAATGGAAAATTATTCAACTATTGATACAATAACAATATCTCAAAAGCATAATGCTATGAATTCTTTTCTTCAAACATTAAAGAATATTTGTAATTATATTTGTATGAGGTGCAAGATATGGTAAAACTAATATATATTAATAGACCTTAGAAACCCTGTTGTCTCTGTGAAGAGACTTAAAGGAGGAGAGATTTTTTAAAATGGTGTGGGTTACATGGCTATATACTTCTTATTTGTTTAAATTATACTTCAAATTTAAATAGCAAGCAAAAGGCACAAAAAGGCATCTGAAACAGTAAAACTTTTTTAAAGGCTGATGAGGCTTAATTTAGCAATATCTGAGGTTAAATTGAGGGAAGATTTATTCTAAAAATAAACTTTTCACAATGAAATCCAAAGATATCTACCTGAGTTACTTCAGACAAGTAAGTTATATCAAGTTGGTTTTCTTGGATAATGACTTGTCCAAGTTCCCTTAACAAACCCAGTACAAACAGGTACCATTTCACTCACAAAGTACCACCATTTCAGCTGGAAAAGTACCTCTAGTTTTGACTCACAAGTATAAGTAAAGCAGGATAAAGTATTAGAAAAAGTTTCTCTATGGCCTGCTAAACTTTTCATAAGTATGAATCTTGTCAAATATACTCAATAATTGTAGAACGCAGATATATACAAAAATGTGTGTATTTATTAAAGAAAGTCAAATCTAAATATAGCTGTTTGTAATTTAAAGTTTTCTTATCCTTCAGCATCCAAATTGTTAGATTAGTATCTATCAATCATTTATTTAATATATTTTATGATATATTTTATATAAAAGCAATATATAAGATACATAGTATTTGCATGATATGATTAATGCATAATATGGTATGATAAAAATAGGGGAATATTTAAATTTTAAAAATTATTACAGTAAAAAACACATTGCTATTAATCTCCCTCAAAATATTCTCCCTTTTGTTGACCGCACTTATCCCATCATTCTAACTAATTTCTGAAGCAGTTCTGAAAATCTTTTGTGTCTTTTCACAGTTGCCTTGATGTCTGGATTTGATTCAAAAGGTTTACCTTTCATGGTCATTTTGACTTTATGGAATTTCCAGAGGTCACATGGTGCCAGATCTAGTGAATAAGGTGGTTGAGGACACACGGTAACATTTTTATGAACCTGTATTTCCATTAGATGGCACTTGGCAACAGAACTCACCGTACTGTTGATTACACCCTGTAAATACTTACGAAAGATGATTTCCAGAATTTTCCAGAAAGTGATAAGAATGATGGGGTAAGTGCATTCAAAGCAGGGGAAAGCATTTTGAGGCTTATTAATTTCAATATGTCTTTTACTGTAATACGTTTTAAAATTTAAATATTCACTCTTTGTTTTGATCATAACTTACACATAAAACTCAGATTATGCTTATATATGTTCAGAGAGAATGAAGGAAAGTGGATTAATACAACTATGGTAATATAGAGACTTTTACTTGCATTATTGTCATAATATTACATTTCTTTCCTCCTACTTTATTTTTTAGTCACTTTCAAACTCTTGTTTTGTGTACATTTAAATTTTCTATCTGCTCTAGTCACACCATGAGAATAGCTTTCTTGACAGTCACCAGGGGGCATTCATTTGGTTCTATATAATGGACACTTTTTCCTGTCTGGTTATGACAACTTCTCTTTTAAAGTATCTTATGTTTTTGGTTTCCTTATTTTCTAGTGTTTCATGATTTTCTTCCACTATTCCAGAATGTCTTTTCTAATTCCTCCTTGAGCACATCTGCCTCTGTGTAACCTTTAATATTGTTCAAACCTAGATCCTAAACTCTATATTGTTCTCAGTCTATATAGTCTCTCCTAGAAAACCATCAGCATTCCTTTGTCTTCCAAATTCATAATTTTTTTCTAGACTTTTTTCCCCTAAGACCAGATGTATATATCTAACTTCCTACTTCAAGTGTCTTACAGATGCCTTACTCTCAGAACATTCAGTTTTGCTCATCAACTTTGTGGTAGCAGCATCTCAACCTACTCCTTTTTTCAATTACTGTCACATCTACTTATGCCTTCTGAGACATCTCTCTTGCTTCACTGTCTCTACCTCAATGATCTCTTTGACCCCACTGAACCTATGGCATTATCCTCTCTTCCTGTGCTATAGCAGAGCCTAATGGTGACCTTCTAACTGGTCCTCAATGTACTTCTTACATGGAGTGATCTTCTCTAAAACCAAGTCTGATATTGTCACTTTCTTGTCTGAAATATTTCTTCTTTTTTTTCTCTTAATTCTGTACACAAGTTAGTTCTATATTACTTTGTATTTATTGACACATTAAGACTTCAATAAAATGCTAAAAGGTATCTTTCTAACTTTCCAATCTAGTCCCCTTCCATTCAATCACTTATGGAATTACCACTGCTTACATTCATCTTATCACAAATACTTGGAATAATTAATTTTGAAGTTACTTTTTATGCTCTTCTCCCCAGGTAGAATGCCAGTCTAAAGAAGAGAGTAGTAATATCTGTTTTTCTTCTATTCTATTTCCCAGTTTTTAGTCCAATAATTGGGACATGTTATGTGTCAGTACATGTTTTTTAATTACTTTGCTGTTTCCTCTAATTAATGCCTTACTGTATTGCTTTCCCTGATCCCCTTCACTTAGCCAACCCTTCTGTTCTTTTGTGAATGAACTCAGATAGCACTCATTGGGAAAGCCTTTCCTGATGTCTATGTCCCTAGATACCTACCTCTGTGTTCCTTCGGCCCTCTGCTTATTTTCCTTTTATAGAAATTATTGCATAATAGAATTTTGTTTTTCTGGGTACCTATATTCCTCACTTGTGAAATCACTGAAGAGAGCAACTCTGTCTTCTTGTGCTCATTCCCAGGGCCATAGTAAGAACTCAATGAACATTTGTAAAATGAATACATGGGTTAATAAATTGACACGATGTTACTTCATTTTGTAGGTAAACAGACTCAAGGACATTAGATGATTTTTCCACTATCTGACATTAGAATCTAATGTTTTTTCACTTTTCACCTACCTCATTCCTTCTTTGTGATCCACATAATGAAATTCTAAGAAATCCTTAAGTTTCTTGACTCCCAGGATTTTCTCTATCTGACCTCTTATTAGATGATCACAGGAAGTGAAATTAACAGACTCAAGTTTCCCTTATTACTTTCTTTCACCTTTTCTCATTTTGGGCAGAAATTCTAGCACTATTTTTGGGACTAAAAGTAGGATGTAAAAGGAACAGAGTAAAAAATAGTCTTGCATAATGTGCTGATGGAAGAGAGAGCCTGGTATAATTGAGAACAGCCTGAGTTTTTAACATGCTTCAAGTCTCCATGAATCAGGAGGCATTTGCACTTGCATAAGTGAAATGTCAGGGAATGATTTTGAAAAGCCCCATTTGAGGGCGAAATGTTTCTGCATCTGAAATTCATTTAACTGAGCAAACTACAGTAGTCAAAAAGGTAAGAGGTTTTCATTTCCATAATTTCATCAATTTTTAAAGGAATAGAAAAAGAATCCAAGCTTATAAATTTGGCCACGCACACAGCTCAGCAAGAAATATATTTTAAATAATACTTCTAACTACCCTGACCAAAATAATTGACAACTATGTGTGAGGCATCACAAGAAACCTTTTCCAGCCACTAGGCTGGATAATTCCAACAGTGTTGGAATATGGATGTCACATGAAATTCAAACATTGAGGTAAGCCCTTTTTGCTTTTGGGATTCATTAGAACAGCAAAAAAAAAAAAAAAATCCAGTTTAGTCATTGAATTAATTCAACAAATGTTTACTGAGCATCTTCCATATGCTCAGGAATTTTTCTAAAAACTAGATAAACAGCAATGGAAAAATCATGCAAAAATCTATCTCTTATGGAATGAGCATTCCAGTAGAGGAAATCTGATTATGAAGAAGTCATGAAGAAATAAAAAAAAGTTTTTGAAGTTTATAAGTAAGAAAAAAATAAAGCAGGGAGTTGTAATATAAAGCCTTTCAATAGATACATTTTTAAGTAATATGATCAGAAAAGATGATTGGTGGCATCAAATATCACAGAAACATTTGAGCAATGAACTGAAAGAAATGAGGTAATGAAAACATTGTATGAAATACAAAGCATACAAATTGGAGAAGACTACGAAATAACAGGCTAGTATATTCAAAATCTAAGTGCTCGAAGTCTTAGAAAGCCTAAAAAAGTTGCAGAATGGTAAACACTAAGAAGTGACAGCTAAATTTATTGTGATAACATAGGCTGAATCCTTAAAAAACAAAACAGAACAAAGGGCTTCAGTTGTTAGTAAACTGATGATCTCCAAAAAGCCTGCAGTTCATGTGTAATAGCATATCAACAGTAATATCTTAGTTTTGACCACAGTATCAGATTTTTATAAGATACTAAGTGAAACTAGTTGAAGGGTGTATGGGGACACAGTATGATTTTTGTAATATTTTTGTAAGTCTATAATTATCTGAGGATAAGAAGTAAAATTAATTACACATGTTAGGGAAAAGACTACTAAAGAGAGATAATAGCTAATGCTAAGATCTACAGAATACTAGAAAAGGCTCAACAGCATGAAAGGGAGAAGACATCATAGAATGTCCCATGCTATTGAAAGGATTTTGGCTTACAGTAGCCATTGTAGGAACACTGAGTAACATAGAAAGTGAGAATTTTTGAGCAAAGGAATGGCATAATCTGAAATTTTGGCAAAGTCATTCTGGCTGCTTTATGAATAGAAGGCAATCAGGAGAGAAATGATAGTGGTGCAGGGTATAGCAGTGGTGATAAATTTGTCATTGCATTCCTTCAATTCTGTCAAACAGAAGGCAGATCAAAAAATTCTCAGTTAAAGAAAAAAGTTGTTACTGTTTCCTACTCTCTGGCTTATCATATGTAACTTCTTTTATCTTAACTGCCTGTCCCTTGTTTTAAATGTTTGCCTCTGTAACTTGGAGGTGAGATTTTATGTAAATGAGTATTCTGTAGGTTTCTTTCAGTTCTAAGAGAATAAGGCTTTCATATTCACCATGCATTCTTTCTCCTTCTAATGGAGACAGTTGGTATGATTGATTCTTCTACTTTAGGGCATAAAGAACCTTATATATCCCCTTCCAAGAAACTACCAATAAAAAAACAGTATATCCTAGGAGGAATGAATGATAGATTTTGTTCTAGTACATCAAAAGAAAGATTTGAGTGGAAGGATTTTGTAGCCCCTCTTCCCTACTCCTCTTTCCATAGGATCTCCATCAATTTATTCAGTGGAGTGGACCCTCCTTAGAAACAGTATTCTCCTCAGGATCCACCACAGATACTAGCTTCTCCCTGATTGTCCCAAAAAAGACTATGTGTGGATGGCTACTAAGGTCTGGCCTTCTCTCCTCAAAGTAAGGCTTTTCAAAGGGGTCACACTAACCCAGGAGCTCTCCTTTGGGTTCCTTGGACTTATCATGCCTGTTAAAGGTCTGAGAAAATCCCTGTTCAATTTTGTTTCCTCTTGTCTTGTATTTCCCATGTATTGCAAATATAGTTTTAGTCTTTAGACTTTTCCATTCAATCCTACTTCCCTTTACCTTTATCTATCTTGAAAGCACAACTTAGTAGGACACTTGTACCCTTACTCTGGTTCAGTGTCTGCTTCTAGGAAAAACCTATCTTACATACCCACTGTAATGGTTGATAAATTGTGTCAACTTGAGAAGTTTGGAAGCTTAACTAAGTGACCCGGCACCTCTACATTCTAGCATGTAGAGGGCTCACTCTAGGGCAGGTAGCCTGCTTACAATATAAGACAGGAAAGCAAGCTTGCTCTTTTCCCTTTTTGCTCTTGTTGCTTTTGCTGTTTTCCACCCCCAAGAAAGGTTGCCCCTCAGCCACACTAACCTGCTTTAGAGCCAGGTGATTATGGACTGAAACTTTCCCAAACTGTAAGTTAAATAAACTTTTCCTTCCTTAACTTTGGGTATTGGGTATTTTGTCTCAGCAAGGAGAAAAAAGTAACTAACACACCCATCTACCCTTAAAATGAGTCTTATCTCAACCAGATCTGCTTTTTCAACTATCTTATGCTGAGCATATTGCCTAATTTGTGGCAGAAAGATAATAAGTGTTTGTTGATGAGATTAGTAGTCATAGATCCAGGTTTCCTAGGTTGACTGGACTCTGGGTGATAGTATGTAACTCTCCTTCCTACACTCACCCTGCCTTACTGGTTTCTGAAGTTGTTCCTTGGGAACATCACAGAAATGCCTTAGTGATTAACCAAATAAGAATCACACTCATTGCAATCTTGAGAACTGTACCATAAATTCACTACCGAGGTCTCTGTTCTATGTAGCCTATTTCTTGTTCCTTTATTCCTCTCTTTCTTTCTCCTTTCCATAATATTTTTTTCTTAAAACTCAAAAGAGTTTGACATTTCTGTGTGAAAGAGAAACCACCATGTGAGAAAGGAGCAATTTCCCTAGATAATTAGATTAGAGAAAAAAAATGTAGTTTAAGTGAGTAGAAGCTGGAATCAAGCCCATCTAGCTTCTAATGCAGACTGTACCGCCTTCATGATTATAACAATTCACTTAATCTCCCTTGCGGCTTAACTTCTGTCTCCTTTTGGAGATTATTGTTCATATTTCCCAGGCTCTATGCAAAGATTAAGTAAGTCAGTGCATGTAAAACTGCCTACAAGAGGGCTTAGCATACTGTATTTCCATACCCATTTAGTGGCCTTATAGTGCCTAGAAAATGTGGTCTCATCAGTTTAAAATTGTAGCATATATATTTTATGTTCACAGACAAAGCATAGCACAGAAGCTCTGAGGCCAACTGACTTGAAATTTCCAAAAGCGTCATCACAGACACACCTATTTTCTTGTAATTTGTATACGTGTCTCCTTTTCTCATGAGTAGAGGAACATACTGTGTATTAGAGTGGCAGAAGTGGAAACCTACCCTTTCAGCCTTCTTTATGCTCTTTTGCAATATATCCATGAAAGATCTCTAGATGAAGGCATTAGGACATCTGAAGGCTCCAGATAGGCATGGACAGCCTAATAATAGCAGAAGCATTCAAACTTGAAAGCTATTCCCAACTTTGTTGAGCTTTGTTTTTT